>PVHY01018028.1:0-30057 GCA_004024945.1 Uropsilus gracilis
CCCCTCCTTCCAGGCCCCCAATTCACACAAGGATAAGGGCTGAATCAGATCAATGCCGAAGGGACTGAGTCACCGGGAGGGGCAAAATGAAGCGGGAACACAGGAAAGCAAGGACTTGGGTCTGAGCTTCACACACACACACACACACACACACACACACAGAGGTTTGTTGGGTGCCAGGTGTGTGCTAAACATTTCCATTCACTATCTTAGTTGATTGACACTCCCTCCACCATCAGACAGGTGCTCTTATTCTCCCCATTTCTGCTCACCAATGCACTTGTTCAAATTCACCTGATGGCTCATTTGCCAAGCTTGTCTGACAACAGTCCCACCATCAACTCCTGCTTCATGCGCTAGCTCTGTGCTCTCCGCTAGTCCCTTAACCCCACTGGGCCCCAGTGTCTGCATCTGTAAAATGGGAATAATAAAACCCATAAAATCTGCTGTGTGTTGTGCTGAGAATTAGAGGAATTTCTGTATGTGAATTATTTACCACACACACAAGTTCATTTCTCCTCAGTTTTGGTTTGTTTCTGTAGGAAATGCTTGTACCACTAGGTTATTTTAAAACTAGTGAGCAAACATATGAAAGTACTTTTCTACATACAATTTGTAATTATTGTTCTCAGATATATTTTAAATGACTATCCGTGGTCAAGCAGTCTCAGCTAGTCCTAGAGCTCACCAGTATCAGATGGATAATGACAAATATGCTTGCTACTTTATTGTGTTGAGGGAGTTAAGGGAAACAAGCATGTCTACAGATGCGTGTGTACCCGGGTCTGTGTGTTATATGTTCTGCATTATAAGTTGTATGTTATGTGCAAAATGTCACATACTTTATTATTTTTTTTTTTTGAGTCTCACTATTTTTGCCCGTGGAATCACAGGCTCACATTGCCCGGGGGTACCACAGACTCAAGCAATCCCCAGCCTCAGATTTCCAGAAAGCTGGGATTACAGGCGCGCGCCACCACACCCAGCTATTTTTTGGGGACTAGATCTCGCTATGTGCCCCCGGCAGGACTCGAACAGTTATCCCTGATCCCAGCCGTGGCTTCCTCGGCTTTCATCTACAGGCATGTGCCACCATGCCCGGCCTTAAACTGTCACATACTTTTAAGAGATCAAGCTCATAATTCTTGTCAAAATCAAAAATGTAAATATCCTTTGATGTAGTTTTTCCAGCTACGTAAATGGGAAATACAAATAACAGCTTTTATAGCATCATTCATAGGCAGTGGGGGAAAAACTGCAAGAAACCTTCAAAGGAGCTGGTTATGTACATGGAGTTTTATGCAACAGCCGTGAATGGCTCTTTAGAAAGCACTTTGTGTAGTGATGCAAAACAATTTCCAAGACATCTAAGTGGAAAAGGGAAATGGAAGAACAATGTTCACAGCATGCTACATACATGGCTGTGCATGCACACAGACATAAGCACACACATATGCATTTATTTCTATATAGGCCAGCCTATCCAACAGACATGCAGTGCAAGCTGCAGGGCGAGCCACATTCATCTTCTGTAAGTTTTCAGTAGCTGCTAAGAAAGTAAAAAGAACTAGTTAAGACGCACTATCCAGAATAGGATTCCCCTCAATGAAAAATCAATGCAAAAATTATTTATATATCTTAGACTCTTCTGTCATGCGTATTTGGAAGATGCATGGTTCACACTAATACTGCATCTCAGTTCAGACAAGCTGCATTTCACGTGCTCAGTACAGCCATAACGTCGGCACAGGTCACACAGCTGCGCACACCAGGCACGGGTCTCTCCAGAGACATTGGTTCGGTAGCTCCCCCTGGAAAGCATAGCTCTCTGGGCATGAGGGTAAGAGGGAAACTTGCAATTCATTCCACACCTTTTTGGACTTCCTTAATTTCTTCTCTCGCACATGTATTACCTTTTCAGAACCAAAACGAATAATATAACTCTGATGACAATTACCGTGACTTTTTATTCATTCTGGATATGAACAAGGACTGAATGATTGACACAATGTGAAGACAATGCTATGAATGACTCTCTTTTCTTCGTGTCATTTTTAGTAATTTAATGATACTGTCTAAAAAAACTTATGAAACTGTCTCAGAGAAGGGAGCATAAAGCCCTGGTTTGCCACTGAGAGAAGGAGTCTGTCTGGAGACCTTTTCTTCCTACACCGTGGAGATGAGTCAAATTACAAATGGGGTTTTGTCACTAAGTTATCGCTGAGTAAGGGGAATCGACAATGACCCTACCTGGTAGGGGACCTCTCAAACATTCTCACCGTGAGGCAGAGGAGCCTCCATGCAGGACACAGAGCAGGAAATTGTGGGGCACAGGAAGGCAAGGACAGGAAGAAGGCAACAGGAAGGACAGGTGAAGAAAGATGAGGTTTCCATAAACAGGAAATGGCCATGTGGCCTCTTTGCCTCTTAAATATTAAGTGGAGAACCCCACTCTGTTCTCCCTTCACCTCAATCTGGGTACGCAACTGGACTCAAGAGAGGTAAAAGAACTCCCTCTAATTCTCTCAAAGTGGGGCAAGATAGTGTTCTTGGAGTAGGTCAGTTGATTGGATGACAGGGAACGTAGCATGTGTCAGGGAGAAGATCCCACAGAAATCGGAGACTGTAGGGTGAAGGGAAGCAGTAGGCTGAGATAGGATTGCAGCTGTATACAAAGAGCCACAGGACTTTCGTCCAATTAGCAATCATGTTTTACACTTGGGGTTATGCCATAAGTTGGGGGGCAGAAGGAGCAAATTACCAAACAACATGACACTATAGAGCCATTCTTAAACATAATCACTCACACACACATACCTCTGCACACATGCAGCTAGGAGGATATTTCCCCAAAAAGGAAGCAAGGCTTCTATTTTTCCTCTTAGCTCATCTGTATTTTCCAGATTTTTCAACAATAAGCATATTCATTAGCCATAATATAGGGGGGGGGGGGAGAAGTGTCAAAATGTACCTCAGTACAGCTGGATATACAGAAAGAGGCAGTTTCCTTATTTGATCTGGAACAAACCCTTTCTTCTTTCCAATCTCTCTTATTATGAGTCAACATCAACTTCTCAGCCACTGTAGCTTAAAACATAATTCAATCTGGTACGTGAAACCATCTCTCTAGAATATGTGCTGTCCAGTATGGCAGCCTGTAGCTTTGTCATTCCCCTTCACACATTTCCCCACAGCTAAACCTCTTGATATTTTTTTTGATTCTTTAGCATCACTTTCAAAAGATAGACAAAGGTTTGTTTTCATAGCTTTGCTCAGAAATATTCTTAGTCTTGGTGATAAAATAATTTTAAATGATTTTTATCTCATGTATGTTCTATGATTTTAAGAAGTCTAAAAGCAGAGCTAGAAGGAGATGGAGTCTCAGAGAGAATATACAAATAACTTTGTGTTGGGCATTAAGGACTCTGAGTCATATTATGTTCTATTGTATGTTCTCTTTTAATGTAGCCATGTTGCAAAGAATCCAGTTCCTCAGCACCTAACCCTATTTCAGGTGTCTAAAGACCCCCCACACGTGACTCTTGGCTAACCCACTGGACATTTAGATCTGGTTGCGGCTGACTGTTCTACTGGACATCCTTGCTCCAAATAGGCTCAGTCTCAGATTCTCCGGCAGCCAGGCCCTCCCTGGCTGGTAGGTCTGCAGGAGATGGCTGGCAGTCTGGGTGTACAAAAACTGCGGTTTCCACTCTTCCTGGCTTTGGGCTCTTCCCTGATGTTCAGGTACCAATACAAACATCCCTTCCGGGACTTCCTGGCGTAACAGGAAGTTACAAGAACCTATTCACTCTACTAATCCAATCCCTCATCCTGCGAGAAGATGTGTGGGACAGACAAGCTAAGAAGCCTCCCTCTTTTGACCACATCCTCTGACTCTTGGGTCCAAGTCCACAGGGTGCTTCAGACGGCTGGTCACGCCAGCCTCAGCACTTTAGTGAGCTGGGAACTCTGTTCCACCAGAAGCTTCCCTCTCCTTGACCTTCTGCCAGCAAACCATCTAGTTATCCCCAACCTGATGGGCAGAGGCTCCTTGGAGATACTACAATCGCCTGAGGTGGAGCATGAGAAGTAGGGGCAAGGTTCCAGGTCTCTTTCCCTTATAACTTTTAACACATATCCTCCCTCAGAAAGCTGAACTCAAAAGGAGAACAAGGCCTGCTTCAACCCCACCCCCTACTCTTTACACCATCTTTCTGGGTTACAAAGGGGTGGAATAAACAAACCCAGTAACCAAGGTTTCTCATCCCTGCTCAAGAGAGCAAAACCTTTTCTTCTTCGAATTTTAGGGGGAAATTAAGGAATTCAGAAAATTCTCCTCAAAACAATAGCTGTCTTCCGGCAGAATGCAATCTTATTCGCAATGTCAGGAGCATTTATTACTTGCACCTTTGTCTTTGCATTGTTTGATTTTGAACTTCCACGCCCTCTTCTTGCATTCTCCCACCCCACCCACTGAGACAGATGAATGCCCTGACACCCCTCCCCCAGCGTCAAGGTCATTTCTTCAGAAAGATTAACTTGAATATGGACACGTTCTAAATCATTATACTCGGTATAAGAAGGAGAGGGAATAGTTAATAAATTGGGGGGAGAGGGACTTTATGTGTTTTTTTTTTTGCATTTTAAATATATATAATATGTAATAAGAACTACAATTCTTGACTTAGAGTCATCAGAAATGCTCATTTTATTGGAGGTAATTCCCAAGGTGACATTTTTGTATATAATTGGGTAGGAGTCACACGGATGCTAATAAATGACACCACACATCACCACCACACAACTAACTCTGTGCAAGTTGCTTTTTCTCTCTTTGCCTCAGTTTCCTTATCCATAAAATGAGAATAATAATCGTGCTATCATGCACTGTTATAAAATTTGAATGGCACTGCTTAAGTAAAGCAGAAGATATACAACATAGCTGCCGTTCAGGAAATACCTTATGATAATAGTAGAACTATTAAGAACAACTTTAAACAAAGGAATTCTTAATACAGAGAGACAGTAAGAGCTTAATTTCTGCTTTCAGCCTAGGAGTACGTTTAAATGCTTATACATGTAACCACTCAATGGCTTTATCTCTTAGAATCTCCAGACATCGTCTCAGGGATGATGCACAGATCACTAACTCAGCACACCTGTAGCTCCTGTTTGTGGCCAGTTCCAAGGACGGAGGTCCCCAAGAGCAGGAACTCACTGCTTCCCAGAGGCCGCTGACTTTTTTCTGTTGAGTTCTGATAATATTAATTCTCTTCCTAAAACTGTGTAGTACCTTTTCTCATTGCACCTTTTTCTCATTACTCAAAATACATATGTGTGTGTATGATGCCACAAACAGCCCAGCAATTCATTTTGTGAGCAACTATAAATGTTTGTAAAGCAAAATATTAAAATTCTCCCATTACATTCCACCAAAGTCTACTCGTGTCTACCTGACACAAAGTTATACACCTGCGCACTTTTACATAAATAGAGCCAGACCCTATCCACATGTCACCAACCAGGTTTTTTTAATGTAATGGTTTCCTGTAGACATAATCCAATCACCAGACACAAGGATTGGCATCATTGCATGCTGGTTCATGATTAAGCTAACCTGTCTGTCTTGGAAGGGGGGGCTTCTTGCTGGTCTTTGTTTGGTCGACTGGTGCCATTTAAAAGACTCTGGGTAGTTTAAAAACATGCATAGTCAACTATTAGGTGAGAATTTTCTCTAAACTAAAGATCCATTATTTTTTTAATTAAAAAAATTCTTGGTATTGTATATACATATATGGTATATGTACATTGTACATATATTTGCATATATATGTACATGTTTACACATATATGTATGTGTAACTAATATACACAGAAATACATATGTGTATATGCATGTACTTATATATACATATTTATGTATATGCATACGTATATGTATGTGTGCACTATATATTTTATATGTGCTTTTTATTATATACACACTATATAATATATTACTATATACACATATATTATATATAATTATATAATTTTTTAAATTTTGGCATTATATATATTATACATGTTTACTATATATTACATATATTTATATATTATTTATATACATACATGTGTGTCTATACATATATGTTATATATTTTTACTAATATATATATGATACATATTTTATTAATGTATATTATGTACATATAATGTATATATACTATTACTAGTATGTATATATACTATTGTATAGTATGTATATATACTAATGTATATATACTATTAATGTATATATACTATTTCCATCATCATGTCCATCGTTCTCTCACCACCCTATCACCATTCAGCATCATCCTAAGATCCTGTCTTCTCCATGTCACTCCTCTCCATACAACACTGGAGCGCTCCCGACAGACTCTGGACGATATACCAGTGCTGTGGGTAGGGGCCTAACTTCTGTGGACTTCGAAGATGAGTCGCCTACGAGGCAACCCCTTTCCCTGGGCGACCGTAACTTATTCTTTACATCAGCTGCTGGGAGATGTCAGTGCAGAATTACCCCAGTTTAAATAGAGTTTCTGACACAGAAATTGAAATAATTAAAATGCTCAGACTTTTCTTTTTTGGGCAACTGTGCTTAATCCAAGCCCCAAAGCTACAGAATCTTCATTAGAGACAAACTGGCCTCCCTTAGGACAGATTTGATTCATGAAAAGAGCATAGGGAGAACCAACAGGCATGATCAACTCTTCTGACTTCTGGATGGAGAATGAGGTGGGGGAGAGTGAGATGAAGAGATTTATTTAAGGTCATTCAGCTAATTAGTAACATCTTTTTTTTTTTTAAGGGGAAAAAAATGTATTGGGAAAACATAAGTGGAATTCCAACCAGCAATTATCATGGGCCAGTCATCATGCCAAGATTTTCTCAAAATTTCTTTATTTGAATGACCATGAATCAACCCTCTGCCATGTTTTTGGAAGGGATTTCTGGTTCCTCAACCAGGACCTCAGTCTGCTGACTCTTGGGATCTCCCAACAAACCACCAGAGACTATATTCTAAGCTCATTTTAGAATCTGTGGAGATACACAAGAAAAAGACAGACACATAGGTAGGAATGGAGACTCAGAAACGAGAGCTTTGTTCCCAAAGTTCCATAAAGAATAAGTGGTAGGCAGACTCTAACTCCTTGTCTCTCATGCAGGACTAATATGACAGCCCTGGGAGGGCTGAGGGAGGTGAGGTTCTGGGGTTAGGGGGTGCCCAGCATCTGTAAGCCACGCTGGAGGTGAAGGCAACATCAATCAGACTCTTGATACCACCAATTATGTTCCTCACTAGGGAGAAGAAAGAACACTATGTTGTAAAGACGCCTTTAGATTTGTGATTAAATTCTGACAAGATGCTGCACAGAAACACACTCCACATATATAACATACAACCATCAAAGTTTGTTAGAGGCTGTGTAGCTAAGAGCTTTCACAAGCACCTTTGGACTGAATCTTCACAATCCTAGGGGCAAGTAGGCATCATCCCCCTAAGCCTACAGACAGGCCAGCAAGGCCTGGGGTAGAAGAGGGGGTTGGAAAGGGGGAGGGGAGTGGAAAGGGGGGAAGGAGAGGGGTTGCAAAAATAATTTGCTCAAATTAAAACCACACTGAGATACCATCTTACACCAGTAAGAATGGCCCACATAAATAAAACAGACAACAAGTGTTGACGCGGATGTGGAGAAAAAGGAACTCTCTTACACTGCTGGTGGGAGTGCAAACTGGTCCAGCCACTATGGAAGTCTGTGTTCAATTTCAAACAATTGAAAGTGTACTTACCATTTGACCCAGCAATCCCACCACTAGGAATCTACCCAGAGGACATGAAAACATTAATTCAAAAGGAAAAAGGACACATGTACACACATGTTCATTGCATCCCTGTTTACAGTTGCAAAGAACTGGAAACAAACCAAGTGCCCCCAAACAGATGATTGGCTAAAAAAAATGTGGTACATATACACGATGGAATACTACGCATCCATCAAGAAGGACAAACACATGTCATTCGCAGCAACATGGATGGAACTAGAAAGACTCATATTAGCAGAAATAAGTCAAAAAGAAAAAGAGAAGTACAGGATGGTCTCACTCATATGATGGATATAGGGAAAAACAAACAAACAAATAAGAAAAAATGAAAACAACCAATGGGACTGAACCATGGAGCAAGAGAGGAGGAGGGGGAAGAAGGTGGGGGAGGTGAAGAGCACAAAAGATCAGGAAAGTTAACAAATGTTAGTGAAGTGGGAAAGCCCCAGGGTTTAAAAAAACAAAAAACAAAAAACCACACACACATTTACCAGATATCAGAAGAGAAAAACAGGCCAAACAACATAACCAACCAACAGTTTGCAGAAAAATGGGAGAAGGAGTGAATGAAGGTGGGATACAGAGGGAGGATATGGAGGGAGGAGGAGGGATCAATTAATGCACAATTGTGACAAATCAATAAAATGAATAAAAAAAAATAATTTGCCCAAAATACCAGAAATGGTGGCCGAGAACCAGTCTAGCAGCCCAGACCTTTTATTCTGCTATAACCAGTTATCGGTCCTTGGCTACTTCGTTAGGACTATGGTGTGGAAGGTGCCTTTACAAGGCAGAGTATAGAGCACACCTTGTTATTCGGCTGATTGCTGTTGGTGTAAACGATGTCTTCCCCATGCCTGGTGCCTAGGAGATGACATGGGGTGCATGCAACACCCAGCTTTCAGCAGAGCCCCATCAGAGCGACCAAACAACCTGACTCAAGTTTCCTTTCCTTGGTGTTTTCTTATCTGTCTCCCGCCAATGGCTTGGCCCCTGTGAGAGAGTGGGGTCAGGAAGTGGTCTCTGTTTTTATTCTCTGTGTGGAAATTTTCTAATTATAGGTCACACCAAGAGTTTCCATTCTCCCCCACGGCACTTCACTCTGTTTATGTAACTTAACAAGCAAAGACCCAGGGCTTTTTTTCCAACTTAAAACGAGGAGCTTTTAATGAAGAATCAAACTCATTCCCTTATCTTTCTGCCTAGTGAATCGCAGGGGTCTGTTATCTGCCTAGCCTGTAGCTGAAATTACCATCTCCTCTCTGGTGGGGGCTTTATAGTCGGATGATGCCTTAAACTTCCTGTGTAAGCCTGCAGGGAAGAAGGAACATTTCTGAAAAAAGCCCAAAAAGTAGATTCAAGTACAGTCCCTTAGAACGCCAGCTCCTCATAATAAAAAGATGATCTATCACAGAATCAAGAGATGAGGTTCTTGTTCAAGAGCGGTAAATGCAATGCATTTAATGCATCAAGGTGCCCATTTTGATGATAAAAGGGAGGGAGGTTTAAAACAATTATTCTTTGGAGAACACAGTGAAGGGCTAACTCTTGGGTTTAAAAAATTCTTGGTTTTATTTTGACCAGGTGGTTATTTCTTTGCTAATTTAATAGCCTAAAAAGAAAATCTAAATGCTATGCCATCATTTCCGGTACATCTCAGATATACTGGAAATCTAGTCAATGATAGTAACTTGCAGGCAAAACTTCAGCCAGTGCTCTAAACCAATCCTAGAGAACAAAATGCAAAAGAAGACCCCACTTTGATGAAGCTCACATTCATTTGTAAGCCAAATGTTGAAGTCAAAAAAACAGTGATGTGGGAAAGATTCTGCTCTCTCTGCCAGCGGTGTATAAATAGAAATCTCTTTTGCAGACCTCTCAACAATAGAGCCCGGAAAGAAAATATAAAAGAAATGAGATTTTTAGTAAAAGACCCTGACCCTGAAAATCGACACTAATATTAACTATTGTAAAATTAACTTTTGAACTACCCTCCAGGGGCTGCAGAGTGCACCTAAATGAAAGGAAACTAATTTATGAAACAGCCTGCCAAGTAGGATGAAGGAAGGTGTTTGCACTTCAGGAAGCAAACGGCACTGGGGCAGGAATGTGGGGCGAGAGAGAAGAGTCCACTGACCACAAGAAGTCTCTGAGCTTAGCTGAAGCAGCAACAGCAGCAGCCTCGCCATCCAAACACCACTCATCTGCTCCCCCTCCCCCCCATGCATATGGCACCATATTGGAGCTACCCATGGATCATAGCAGAAAGCATTGCACAAACCAGCACCATCGTCACCATCATCGTGTCTCACATGGGAATTCTACCTGGTGCTGACTTCATGATATGTGAAACCAGATCCACAGAAGTTTTCCAAATTTTAGCTTCCTTGACCAATTTTTTTAACTCGTATTCCACACATGGAAAGATCTTACCCTACCATTTCACCTAGATTTGCATGTGTTCCCTCATGTGAGAATACCTAAAAATCCCTATTCTCCCTTCCTTGGAGGTGTAACAGTCAGGAAGAATATATTGAGCTTTATATTTTGTTGGTTATATTCTGAAAAGAATTCACGCTTTCTATTACTTAGTATAATGCAGAATATTTCTTGCCAATAGTATTGTATTGTTTTATAATACGTACTGTATTATCCTATTAAATATACTTGCCTCAAGTCTATCCAGATACTTTGTCATCTCCCCAAACCTTTTCAGCAATTCCTTCAAAAAAATCATTGCTTAGGGAATTATATGGTCACTGATCCATATTGCAGGGTAGTACTCTAGAAGTGGAAAGAGGGGCGTTGCTGAATTCCTGTGAACTTGGGTCTGGAAGTATTCAGGAACTTATGATCAATGTGGAGAAAAGCTGAAGGAGCATAATTAAATTGATTATAAAGACAGACAAAATTAACAGTCTGTCTTTTAGCCCCTCAAAAGATATAAAATTTGGAACCAGAATTATAATGATGAATGAATTCAAATATGTTTTAATGTAATTACCAGATCTGCTACCACTCCACATGGTACTTTTAGGCATATTAGGGAAAGGAATCCCTTCTTCAAGAAACTGCTTTCTCTTCTGGAAACTTTTTGTAATACAGTGATTACAATATAGTGATCTAGAAATCGGGAAATTGAACTTTTAGCATCTACCCAAAGAATAAAAAACACTAATTCAAACGGATACCTGTACACAGATGTTTAGTGTAGCACTATTTACAATAGTCAGGATATGGGAACACCACAAATGTCCCAAAACAGATGAATTAGATCAGAAAGTTATGGTGTATTTGCACAATGGAATATTATTCAGCAAGCAAAAAGACAAATTGGATGCATCTGTGATAACATGGAAGGACCTAGAAGGAATCCTGTTAGCAGAAATAGCCAGAAAGAAAAGAGAAATGCTGGATGCTCTCACCTATATGCAGGCTATAGGGAGACAAACAAATGAAAGGACAGGCAAGACTTAAAACTGTCAGCTGAACTAAAGCAGAGAGCGAAGAAGGGGGCAGTAAAATCAGGGAAGAGATGAGCACAAGAGCTTAAGATGATGGTTCATGGGTGACAAGGTCGTGAGAGAATCTCGGGGTAGACAATGATGTAAAAGGCATATGTACAATCAATTAAAAAATTTAATTCAAAAAAATTTAATTCCTGTCTCCTTGAAAAGCATCATGCAAATTTGTATGTGAATGTTGATCCACACAAGGTCCTTCATGCAACTCCAGTTCAGTGAAACACTGCTCTGCCAGGAAGGATCTGGTTACTGTCTACCATCCAACCAGGGCAGGGGTGGCTGACTATTTCGTGCATTGCCTCATCTTGCTCCCAGCACCTATGTTCTCAAGGAATGTCAACTGAGAGATGGATGGAATGAAAGAACAGCTGAAAGAACTGCCCTCCTCTAACACAAGGAGCGATTGTGACACTAAGACACTATGACAAACATGACTAACATTTGCTAAACCCCATCTGCACACATCGGGCTCTGTGGGTCAGTCTACAGGAACAGTCTCATGAAGTCAGTGAGCTGGGGTTTCCCACACCATCTCCACGCTCCCAGAGTCTCAAAGAGGTTAAGTAACTACTTGGTTACAAGTCCATGACCCCCATAATCACACCCCCTAAGCACTACACTGCTAAGTCACTCTGTACCTTGTATCACTCCCAGAAGCTGCTACAGCCATTAGAAACAAACAGACCTCTCAGGTGGCAGGTTTAATGGAGAAAGGTACCAGAAGCTATATGCTCTGACTTCCTCTTTTTGTCAATCGTCAGAGGTACAGTTTGTATGCAACTCAGGCCAGCAATGAGGTCAGACAGGCCAGCAATGAGGTCAGACAGCACACCTGGCCTTGGTCTTCAGACACATCTGAACTCAGCATCGATGCTTCCCAGGTCCTTGCACTCCTGAGGTAGCAGCACCTAAGCCTCTGGTACATTCTGAAATGTCTTGGCCACTAGATGGCACCGAAGCTCACATGTCACCGATCCTCTGGACCATTTCTCCTGCCATGTTGTAAAGATAATAGTAATAACCTTAACAGCAGCATCAATGAGCACTTAGTACATGCCAACTGTCTTTCCAAGTTCCCTAGGAGTATTATCTCATCTAATCCTCTCAACTCTGCTGGAAACACCCCTTATCTCTCCATTTCATAGTCAAAGAAATTAAGCTTTAGAAAGTCCACTATTTAAGCTAGTCAGAGGCAGAGAGGGGATTTTTAACCTGAACTCTGCAACCCAGTGTTCTTAGCCACTTTCCAGTTCCCCTCTGTTATTGTTCTTACACTTAGCTGCGGAGCATAGGTTCATTATAACCACAGATTATTTTTGAAACTACTTTTGGAAAATGCTCTCTCAAGGGAGAGAAAGAAAAAATGCATTCAGGTCACATAAGCAAACACAAGCCAAGATGTAGGTGTACTGGTTCTATTTACCCAAAGGCACCAATTCAATATAACATAATCCTCACTGTGAAAAAAACGCTGTCTCCATTCGTGGGGTAATGGAGCAAAGTTGACTGAACAACATGTTAGAAAATGCCCTCAACAGATGACCTGAGGGTGAGCCCTGCCTCTCCCCTACCTATCCCAGGATCTAGAGCAGCTCCCCAGTTTTTGCTACAGTATCTGTTAAAAGAAGCAAATAAGGCAGGGTCCCTTGACTAAGCTCTGTCTGCATATCTAGTTCTAAGATCAGCACAGAGGTACATGCTTATGAAGACTCAAAGCCGTTAAGTAATTTACTAGTCACTTAACCACTTATCAGTCATTAGTCACACATGCCATGTGATCACTGTAACCACATCCCTAGCCACTACAAGGTCAGTCAATCAATTTGTGGCTGGTCTCACAGACAGAAAAGGAAGTTGGGTAAAAATAAAGCACTGTGAAAGTGTTCGGTGCTGTTGTTTAGTAACAAGTAAAGCATGCTCCCATTGTGAGCCTTCTCGCCCCTTTTAAGCTAAGCAAACTTCTCCTGAGTCCAGTCTTGCATTTTTTCAGAGATCTGTGTCCTGAGAACTGATCTACAAGCATAGACCTCACCAGGGCTGGGCATGGTGCCTGTAAGCGTCAGCCTAGGAAGCCGCGGCTGGGGTCAGGGATCACGGTTCGAGTCCTGCCTGGGGCCCATAGCGAGACCTAGTTCCAAAAAAATAGCTCGGCATGGTGACGTGCCCCTGTAATCCCAGCTACCTGGGAAGCTGAGGCCGGGGATTTCTTCAGTCTGTGGTACCCCGGGCAATGTGAGTCTGCAGTTCCACGGGCAAAAATAGCAAAACCTCGTCTCAAAAAAAAAAAAAAAAGCATGGATCTCACCAGATCTGCTTTTCCCCCTCAGTCATCGCTTTTCTCACTAATTCCAAATATGGTGACCATGACTTTCATTGCCTACTTCCAGTTGGCCTCTTCTTCCTCAGGTCTCCCCACTTAGCCCTTTCCTTCATCTCAGGCCTCATGACACAGGATTCTTTGCCATACTCATGCACTCTCCTGTGGCCTGGCCATTGTGTCTCTGCTCAGCCAATGTCTTCGAGCTTTGATGTCTGTCAGAGCCCAAGATCTTCCCTCAGGGAAAAACTCCCCATTATTGCAATGACCAGGGGGAGGCAGTTCTCCATCTTGCCTCATCAGATCCTCTTGCCTTGGCGTTTGAGCGAAGAGACCAAGTCAACAGTGTCAGAGTTGACCTATCTGACTTGCTGGGAAGTAAAATCTACTGCTGAAATGTAACACAGCAACCCACATGGCCATTTCCTTAAAGGTTCAAGTTTATTTCCATGCAAGAGTCATGATTCTCCCCTCTTGCCTTCCCCTTCTTGCTTCAATTAACCAGAGTCCCGCTCTGGTGTTCGCAGCCATCAACAATCTTTCAAGAGTGAACTCAAATACCCATTCTTTCATGAAGCCTCGTTTCAAGCACACTGCAGGATAGTTATTTATATGCATTTTTATTTTCTCTCTAGATTTTTTTACCCATTAAATGTAGGGAATGAGGCTTTTTCTTTGTGCATCTAACAGCCCCTCATCCTAGCATGTAGCTGTTTCTAGATAAATAGTTCTGAACTGGCAAATCATTTAGGAAGCAGAGTTTAAAGCACCTGATAGGAGCTGATGTTATTTTGATGCTGCATTTTGTGGTGCTCTGCCATGTTGTGAGTGAGCTGGACTTATATGACTGTAGGAAGATCCAAATTCTATAGCCATTGCCACATTTTCACGAAAGTCCAAGAGCTACAGTAGGTTTGAGAGTGCTATTTGGAACCCAAGATTTCCATCTCTTGTCTGCCTCTCTCTCTGCTGAAATACCAAGCTTCTGGCAGCTGCCACCACCAGATCCCAAACAGGCATGTGAAGAACAATGGGAACTGTGACAATTCCTCTGGTTGTTATTTTTCTTAGGCCTTCTCAGGAAGAGCTGGACTAGGGAGAAATCTATGTTTAGACTGTTGTCTTTTGTATTTACTTTAGTAAACTGCATTTCAAGGCCTCTAGGATGCAAGTTATACTCATTATAGGTTCAGTTTCCCCTCTAACATGATTTTCACATCAAAATGATAGAGGGTAGCCAGAAAGTAAGGATGCGTGCAATATGAACGTGACTTTCAGTTAATAAGAAAGCTTAAATGAACACAATTGGACTATTAATTGGGATGGATAGACAGACAGACACGTGTATACATACATACTTAAAGCCATGCACAAGTTCTGTCATTTCTGTTATGAAAAGGTACTTTTCTCTCTCCAAATTTGAAATCTTTCTGGAGCAAGGGGAGAAGGAAAATTAAGAGAACAAGGGGAGTTGTTTCTGATCCCACTAATCCTACTGCTCTTTTCCCTCCCCCACAAATAGCTAGGGAGGGGAAGTCCTGCCAGCAGCAACCATCAAGCAGAAGTGCAGAGGAAGCTTGAGACCAACTATAAATATTCACTAAATTAGGCATCCTACTGTAAGCTTGATGACTGTTCACTTCCAAAAGCTACTCACCAAACATGCATCATGACAAGAATGAAACACCACAAAAACATTGTTTCCCAACATACACGATATTTCCAAATATGTGTCCTTAATATAGCAAAGGATAAGCCTGAACTCAATCTATGCCTCAAGAGTGAAATCTGAAGACACTAGCAACACATAAAAACAAAATATAGTCTGGGAAGATGAAGTAGATGTGCTTTTCCTTATTTCTCTCATTACTTTGACTGAAAGCTCAGGCTGTACATATAAAGCAAACATTTTTTAAAAGCTCTGAAGGAAAGAAAAAGGAAAGATGAAGGAGGGAAATAATATAAGCAAAAGTAGAAACTAATGAGATTGGAAGAGCGATAGAGAAAATCAAAAGAAGGATCTGATGCTTTGAAGAAATCAGAAATGTTGACAAGCCTCTAGCAAGACTGACAAAGAGACACAAAATGCCAATGTAGGTATGAGAATGCTTCATTCTCATAGCACTTCAGGGCATGCAGACGGTAAAAGGAGGGTAAGGGAATAATGTCAAACAAACTCTACCGGGTGATCAATACCTTAGACAAGGTGGATCAATTCTTCAAGAGACTCAGGCTGCCACAACTCACACACTATGAGAGAGATCGTTTGAATGGTCATGTAATTATTAAACATGTAGTTCACAATGTTAAAACTTCTAACAGAGAAATCTCCAGTTCCAAGAGGTTTCACTAGGGAATCTACCCAACATTTAAAGAAAAATTAAAGCCAATTCTATAAAATTGCACAGTAAATAGCAAAGGAAGAAATGCTTCCCAATTCATTTTATAAACTCAACATCACTCTGTTATCAAAATGAGAAAAGAAATAAAAGAAAACCACAGAGAAATATCTTTAGTGAATAGATGCTAGAGTCTGTAGCAAAATGTTTGTAAACAGAATCCAGCAATATATAAAGAAAATCATAATTCATGTCAAAGGGGGGTTTAGTAATGAAAATCAGTTCAATATTTGAAAATTAGTGTAATCTCCCATATTTTCTAGCTCAGGAAGAAGAATTGCATGATCGTATCAATCACTATAGAAAAACATTTGGCAAAATTGAATATATTTATATTTAAGACACTCAGAAAAAATAAGAATAGAAAGCCTCAGCTTGATAGATTGCATCTGCCAAAAACTTGTACCTAACATTAGACTTAATAGTGAAATAAAATGTTTACATCTAAGATCAGGAACAAATCAGAAGATCAGTCTTACCATTCTTATTAAACATAATTTTGAAATCGCTAATCAGTACAATAAAGAAGTAAAGGCATATAGATCATTAAAAAAGAAAGAAAATTGTACTTATTTTCAATGACATAAATTGTCAACATAAAAAGTCCCAAGAAAACTACAAAAATAAAATCTACAGACCAATAGGTGAGCCCAACAAGCAAAACTTAATCATAATTCTTCATGCTAGCAATGGTCACATGAACACAAATTTAACCTATTGTTCCATTTACAACCATTTAAATAAAATGAAATGTGAAGATGTAAATTCAATAAAACACGTCCAAAATGTGTGAACTATACCATGCCGGTGAGAGAAGTCAACAAAATCTAAGTTAACATATCAAGACTAGAGACACAGTATAGTCAAGACCTCAATTGTCCCCAAATTGATATCCTAGCTTAATGGAATTCTTAGTAGATCCCAGTAGACTTTTATATAAATAAAATTGTTTTTAATTTATATGGAAAGCATAGGATCTAGGAGAACCAAAAAAATTTTGAAGAAAAGAAAAAAGATTAAAGAGGGACCTTCAGTTGAGATTCAGTACACCCAACTTCAAGTATGATGTGATTTCAATAATAAAATCTATGAAAGAGCAGACATAAAAATCGGTGAAACAGAATAAAGATTCCAGAAAGAGAGCCACCAATGCCCAACTGGACTTTGACCAAGTGCAAAACAGTTCAATGGGGAAAGATGACCTTGTTTAGTACTGATGATGGACAAACTAGACATCTACAGGAAAAGAAAAGAAAATATTGAGTTGAATTAATTCAAAATGAATCAGAAACTTAAATGTAAAACAAAAAAACTTAGAAAAGGGGGAAAGAGTTCTGGAATCTCAGTCAATGCAAAGAGTTTATAGACTTCAAACCAAAAGCTAAGCCAAGAAGGGAAACTGATAAATAGGACATCATCAACAATGAAAACTTTTGCTTTTTAAAATGCCCTTTTTTTTTTTTTTTTTTTTTTTTTTTTTTTTGAGACTAGGTCTTGCTATTTTTGCCTGTGAAACCGCAGGCTCTCTTTGCCCAGGGTATCACAGACTCAAGCCATCCCCAGCCTCAGCCTCCCAGGTAGCTGGGATTACAGACATGCACCACCACGCCCAGCTATTTTTTTTTGGAACTAGGTCTCGCTACAGGCCCCAGGTGGAACTCGAACCGCGATCCCTAGCCCCAGCCCCTTCATAGGCTGAAGCTTACAAGCACGAGCCACCATGCCCGGCCTAAAATGCCCTTTAAGAGAAGGAAAAAATAAGCTGCTGGTTAGGAAGGGCATCTGCAAATGACAAATCTGGAAAACGAATAGTTTTGCATAGACTACATAAAGCACTCTCAGTACTCAAAAGTGAAAAGTGAAACAGAAATGAGGAAACTGGAAAAGAGCTCAGTGCAGGAAGAGATATGACACTGAAGACACAAAAGGTGCATAAATACATGAAAAGACTTTCAACCTCAGAGAATTATGCTGAGCGAAAGAAATCCAAACCAGAGGTCACTACTGCATTCTCCTATTGCCATGATACCCACAAAGACATAAAATCACGGATGTAAAATGTTTGGTGGTGGCCAGGGAAGAGTGGGGAATATAGGTCTAGGAAAAGCAGTTGTCACTATAAAGGGGTGACATAGGGTCCCTATGGTTGTGGAAATATACAGGCAGATTCTATCAATGTCAATATCCTGATTATGAAGCTCTTCTGTAGTTTTGCAAGATGCTATCCTAGAGGAAAATTGGAAGCAAAAAAAAAGACATGTAACATTGCTTTGTATTATCTCTAGGAACTAGATGGATCCAGTTATCTCAAAATAAGTTTAAAAATGTAAATCACATTTTTAAAATTTACATTTAAAATGTAAATCAATGTTACAGCATTAAAGAAAAACAGGATGTTAACATAATAACTATAGTCTTTGTGAACTATAATACATGATTTGTATTTATTTTCCAACTATTAAAACTGTTGCATTTTCAAACTCTGAATACTCTCTTTTCTTCAAAATAACAGAGGACACAAAAGAGAGAAATTTTTTTCAGAGAATGGCAAACAGTTATTAATAACATAAAGAGTTGAAAGTTATAGTAGAATAGGATATGGACAAAATGAGAAAGTATACCATGAAACTATAGAAAGTAGAGGTATCACATTCACTATTTACATTTGGCCTGTGAGGCAACAAGATCTACAGGAGATGTTTATCACTGACAAAACAAATATTTTTAATGACTAGATTTAAATGGAAAGAAAAGGAAAAAACCAGTCTCAGATTGGTGTTTATTTTCAAAGTCTTGTCTTTTCTTGACCTTCACATTCTTTTTTTTTTAGTATCATCATATTACAATATAAAAATGCTAGTTAAATCTCTAGATAATGGCAAACAAAAGCCAAATAAGCTCTTAGGTTTGGAAAATGTGTTGCTTTTAGAGAACCATTTTTTTCTTTTAATTTTATAGTCAACTGGGGTGGGGGGGTTACATAGAAGGAAATTACTATTGGGCTGGTAAAAAAAAAAAAATTTCCAGATATACCCATCATAGAGATGATGTATTGGATAAAGCTCAGTTTAAATAGTGCATTAATCATCAACCACAACGTCTCTCCATTATTTCTGATTTTGTTAACATTTAACAGAATTTGTCTCAGATCAGTGATGAAACTTTCATTCATATGACAATTCATATGGTAGAACTTTCTCTTGGAATCCAGACAAAACCTATTACAAGAACATCTATCAGTTCATTTCAACAAATGAAATGAAAAATGACATTAAAAGAAAAGCAACTATATGTTAAAAAGCAAGGGGGGACATGTC
Source organism: Uropsilus gracilis (assembly GCA_004024945.1). Classification (NCBI taxonomy): domain Eukaryota; kingdom Metazoa; phylum Chordata; class Mammalia; order Eulipotyphla; family Talpidae; genus Uropsilus; species Uropsilus gracilis. The sequence continues at coordinate 19,406 of PVHY01018028.1, forward strand.
ATAAATATTACTGTAAAGAACTCTGCCACAGTAGAGGGAAAAGGCACATGTAAGAAGGAGAAAACACCAATTACATTATTTTTTACACCATATTTTCGATTCCATAAAAATGAGAGTCTGAGATACAATATTTAATCTAGCTGGAATTGGTATCTGTTAGGCAAGTAATTTCAGTCAGTTTTTCTTTATTATCAAGATGCATTTGTGATAACATGAATGACCCTAGAAGGAATCATACAAGCGAAAATAAGGCAGAAAGACAAGAAATACTGGGTGATCTCACCTATATGTGGGATATTAGGGGGATGGTGGGAGGACAAGAAAATGTTAAAACTAACAAACTGACAGCAGAATAAAAGCATAAAGAAAGAGTGGAAGAGCGAGGTGAAAGCAAGAGAGAGATGAGCATACGCGATTAAGATGACAGTTCATGGGTGATAAGGTAATGGGAGAATCTCGGAGTATATAACATGCTTAACATGCAAAAAATACATGCTTACAATTAATAAAATTTAAAAAGAATTTAAAAAAATAAATTTGTCTTTATGTGATAAGACCAGATAAACCTGAAAGATTTAAGGGTCCTGATTCATGGTCATTCATTATTAGTTCACAGTAGGAAATCTATAGTCCTTATCCTTCAAATATTTTTAAACAGAGACAAATACTCTTCTGTGTTTGTTGCAGCACTATTTACAGCAGCCAGGTATGAAAACAATATAATTGCCCAATGACAGAAAATAGACTAAGAAAATGTTGTATATAGGCCGGGCATGGTGGCGCATGCCTGTAGGTGGCAGCCTAGGAAGCTGCGGCTGGAGCCAGGGATGGCAGTTTGAGTCCCACCCAGGGCAACATAACCAGACCTAGTCCCCAAAAAAACAGCTGGACATTGTGGTGCATGCCTGTAATCCCAGCTACCTGGGAAGCTGAGGCTGGGGATGGCTTGAGTCTGTGGTACCCCAGACAACATGAGCCTGCAGTTCCACAAGCAAAAATAGCAAGACCTAGTCTCAAGAAAAAAGAAAGAAAATGTCATATATAAATATGTTGGAATATTACTCCGTTATAAAAAGTGAAATCTTACCATTTGCAACATGTCTGTAGATTGTGTATGTATGTATGTATGTGTATAAATATATAGAGATTTCAGAAATTGTTCCATATGATTATAGAGGCTGGAAAGTCCAAAATCTGTACAATAACCAACAGACCAACCCAGGAAAGAGTTAATGTTTCAAGTCCAGAAGCAGAGAGCAGGAAGAATTCCCTCTTATTCAAGAAATATTAGTTGTTTGCTTTTTTTTCTTAATAGACTAATTGGGTAAGGCTTAACCACATTATAGAGAGTAAACTCTACTGATTTAAATATTAATCTTATCTTAAAATACCTGCTCAGCAACATCTAGACAAGTATTAGCCAAATATCTGGATATCATAGCTTAGCCAACACATAAAATTAACCGTTACTGTGGCTTACATAATATAATAATATATTGGTTCATATATTACTGAAACTTAGTCATTATGTCTCATTCCAAGAAGTGGATAGTAGGCAGGAGCTTATGGCAATGCCTTTAAAATCATCTCATCAAACTCACTTCACAAAACATTTATATGATCTAAAACAAGGATTTTTGACTTAACTCTGTTCAGTGTTCTTTTCATGATAAAGTATTAGTTATTGATCTGGGGGAAAAAATCTCTTTATCTCTTCCCCCATATTCCCTAAGGACTCAAACTTTGGAAAGACTTTTCTAAATAAACTGAACTTCTAAAATTGTAATTCTTGTAATCCTAATGTAAGAAAATTATAATTTTTCTACAAGGCTTTTCAAAATAATGAACATATAGCTCAAAGAAAGGCCTATTTGAAAGATGATGTGGCATATAAACACAATGGAACACTACCCAGTTATATAAAGAAAATTAAATCCTGTCATTTGCAACATGGATGAAACTAAAGGGTATTATGGGAAAAAGTCAGCTAAAGAAAGACAAACACTATATGATTTAATTCATATGTGGTTCATAAAGAAGTAAAACAAATGAATTTACCATTTAAAACAAATATGCATTTTTATCCATAAGCCCAAATTAGTGGTTACCAGAAGGGAAGGGGTTAAAAGGATAGTTAAATAAGGTACAAGGGACCAACTACTGGGTAAAAGACAGATTTAGACTTTTACCAGTAAACATATTATACCTGATACAGACATTAATATATAATGATGAATTCTTCAAGCCCATACAGTATAAACCAAAGCTATTTCAATTAAAAAAATTTCTTTAAAGATCCATTATTACCTTTAGGAAATTAGGGGCATAGTTAACTATCCCTTTCCACCAGAAAGTTACAATTTCTATATAGAAATATGATCATACTTTAAGGCAATAAAGCAGATAAGTGACTTATGATGCATGCATAAATCAAGTGTGGTTATGTGAAATATTCATGTATGCAAAATATATTATTATTATATTGGTTATCATTATATATTACATATATTATATACTATATATTTAGTATTATTATAAATATTGTTAAAGTGGTCCCATTAAATTGCTTGAACCTCTGTATCTGTCTTCCTATCATCTTTCCTGCTATGATTTCCTGCTAAGGGCCATTGTGATATAATAGACATCATCAGGTAATCCAGGATCACTTCTCCCCATCAAAATTCTTAAGTTCATCGCATCTATAAAGTTCCTTTTACCCTGTAAGCATGTGTGTTATAGATTCACAGATTGGGAGGTGAACTGCTAACTGAAAAAAAAATACCAATGGTAGTATCAGACAGAGCTTATTAAATAACCAAAGCGAGGAAGTGAAGGACTTTCCCATGAGAATTTGACAGATTTTACTCTGCAAGAACTGCTCTGACAATCTCAGGTTTGAGTTCAGCTTACAGACCTACTTCGAGAGAAGCGCGCTTGCAGAAGAAGAAAAGGAAAAATGAGTCACTGGTGATTAAAATGTGTCTATTCTTGACAGGGGGCTTCTGGGTTCATCTATGGGCTTATATCTTTTAATTTCCCAAGTTAGCTTGACCTAAAGAAACGATGAATTCTATGCGGGAGGAGAGCAAATGCTGAGGCTTAATCAGTTTCCTGGCTTCTGAAGGATGCATTGTGGAGACACAGAGGCCATGTTCCCTTTGTGGAAAGCTTTATCTGGCTCCTAGGTTTTTGAGTGGAGGGTGAAAGATTGCTTTACCCACATGCACCAGATTCTCATATGGCTGCTTCCCGGCACAGCAGAGAACTTGTTGTCATTTCAACCTATGTAGATGCTTCGCTCTCACTGCTAGACCAGGGAGGGCTTCCTGCAGCTTTCACAGGAGGACCATTATTCCACCACAAATATTTGAGCAGTCCTCAAAGTGTGGACCCTGCACTGGCAGCAGTGGTACCTTCTGATAATTTGTTAGAAATATAAACTCTCACCCTAGAGCTATGGGTACAACGCATAAATCTGTGTTGTCACAAGTCCTCAGAGTGATTCTGATGCACACTGAGCCACTCAGAGCCATCGTTCTTTCAGCGTTTGGGGGAAAAGCAGAGCAGGTAGAAATGGTGGTGCACAGATGGGCTTCTCAAAACAGAGGCCATTTAGAGCATCAAAGGCACTGAGGCTACACGGAAGCCCTGAAAGCTCGCGAGCTGGGACTCTGGCAAAGGATCATCTCATCAGGACATTTCTGTCCCCAAATGTGAAAAAGGTGGCCCTCTTTTACACACTTCAAAAAAATGAATTACTTGAGGCTGGGCACGGTGGCTCGTGCCTGTAAGCTTCAGCCTATGAAGCGGCCCGGTCTAGGGATCGTGGTTCTAGTCCCGCCTGGGGCCCGTAGCGAGACCTAGTTCCAAAAAATAGCTGGGCATGGTGGCGCGCGCCTGTCATCCCAGCTACCTGGGAAGCTGAGGCTGGGGATGGCTTGAGTCTGTGGTACCCCCCACAACGTGAGCCTGCAGTTCCATGGGCAAAAATAGCGAGACCTAGTCTCAAAAAACAAAACAAAACAAAAAGAATTACTTCAATGAAAATCCTCATTGATTTCAGGTGACCTGACATGAATCTGTTCAAATGTATAACTTCAGCGGGTTGACCACAAAAAATGATATCTCTTGCTTTTGAAAATGGAAATCAAAGTTGCATGAGAAGGATTTGCAAGTTAAGCACACTTTCTTTTTATATCTTTGTATTTTCTTTTTTTGATTGGATTATAACATCTAAGGTGCAGAGATCTTAGTGTATAGTTCAATACAGTTTTACATACTTGTATATATATATATATCTAGATTAAGATACAAAATGTTCTCATCACCCCAGAAATCTGTCTCATTCCCAAGAGTTGTGTCTCCTTTCCCAGAGGTGACTATTCTGTTCAATTATGCCACTTTATAGTATTTTTACTATCCTTTCTCTTCACATAAATGTAACGACAAAGTGCATATGCTTTTGGATAAGGTTAAAGTTGAGCATATAAATGCGCAAACAAAATTAGGCCTATTCAAAATATCAGCTCATGCTATCTTAATTTCAGGAAGTCTTCTTCAAATGAACTGCAGCCATCGCTGTAACAATAGTTGTAAATCATCAGCAATTTTACTCTACAAGCAGCACAGCGGGGAATTCTTAACAACAGTGTTATCTCCTGAAGGCTGGACTGGCCGAAGAATTGCAGGTGACTTCCCATGAGGGTTGATTAAGAGCAGAAGACAATTGCCTTTCCAAAGGCAGAGAAATGGGGCCATTTAGAATTGTGTTCTCCTAGAGGCAAACAGGAAACAGGAAGCTCTCTGTCAGCCATTCTTACCCTGCCCCCAGAGCAGGAAGAGTGGTAGGAGGAGCCACCTTGGTGACTTTGACCCAGTCCAGGAAACAAAATGGCTTATTCAGCCCTCAACCCCCGGCTGGTAGTAGAGTGCACTCAACACCTGCATCCCACGTCACTCTCACTGATACCAGATGATATGCCCTCGTGTTGATGCTGAGGAAATGAAAAGGAACGTCTACACAAAAACTTTAATTAGGCTTTAAACAAAGCAGAAGATAACAGTTTTGCTGGGCAGCCCTAACAAGTGGGAGAAAAACTCCTGCTTTTCTACAAAAGTCTTTTTAGGAGCCCAAAAACTGGGGGAAACTACCCTAAATCACAGTAGCACTCAAGTCTAAGAAGTTCAAATAAGCACCAAGATGAATTATAGCTCCCCCTGAAAACATAACAATAGAAGTCAGCCCATTCTTCTCTGTGGGAGGGTGGGGGGGAGGGGTGTGTGTGGGGGGTGTGGATGTGTGGGGTTGTGTGTGTGTATGTTTGGACCTGGTATAAGCATGCATGTTTAGTTGGAAATTTTGCATCAGCATTTCTTCACAAAATCGAACAGCACTTCAAAATGAACATGAGTTTAAAGAGAGTCAAGTGTTAAATATGTCTAAAAACATCATGTATAAATACCACAATTAAATTTTTTAAAGTCTCTTAAGGCACCGAAAAGACTCTGAAGAGAACTTACATTTCAACAGACATAAAGGATTTGTGCTTCGAGATCATTTTAGAGAACAAAAAGAATTCAGATGCGTTAGTTGACTTACATGCTGGTTCTCCTTGCTTTCACATCAGACCAACTGATCATGGGATTTAAGATGATTCTAAGTTTTGCCTCCATCCCCCTCCATCAGTAACAGCATCAGCAACCCAGTTACCCAAAGGAGAACATTTAGATCCATGCTTATCTTTATCCTCTCATTTTCTCATTCCTACCTCTATCCTCCTACCCCACTCCTCATCCACACACTCAGTTTCAGTCACCTGAAATCCAACTACCTATTAAATGCCTTCACCTCTGCCTCCCTCCCCCCCACTGCTGTCTTTTCATCTCCAATCAACTCTCACTCTCTATGCCACTAACACTGCCTTTTGACTCCTTGAAACCTTGACCAGAAGGTCAACACAGACAGTCAAGAATGGATAAAAAAGTTGTGGTGCATTTACACAATGGAATATTAATCAACAATCCAAAAGACTAACATGTCAATTGTGGTAAGATGGATGGAGCTAGAAGGAATCATGCTAGTGGAAATAAGCCAGAAAGAAAAAGAGAAATACCTGATGTTCTCACTTACATATGGATTATAGAGAAAACAAACAAAAGGATAAGAAAAGGTTAAAATTAACAAACTGACAGCAGAACTGCAGCATACAGCAAGGGAGGGGAATGGAGGTGAAACTGAGGGAGGGATGAGCACAAAAGATTAAGATCATGGTTCAAGGGTGACATGGTGGGAGGATCTCACGATATTCAATGATGTCAAAAATATATATGTATATCTGTGTGGAATCAATTAAAAAAACAATAAATAAAAATAACTTTAAAAATAGCCAGTCAAATGTCCATCATGTTCATCCATTTCTCAAGGAAGGATCAGTGGTTCCATTCACAATGTCACCACATGAATATCACATTCGTTTATTTATAACATAATCATTGTCTGATATTATTTTGGAGGCATAACCCACATAAAGGACACAAATTTTAAGTGCACAGTTTAATTAATTTTATGTGTATGCAAATATCACCCAGATGAAGATATCAAACCTTCCAATAGTTCAGCACTCTCCTGTACCTCCTCCCTGCTAAAACTTTGCCCCCAAATATAACCACCATTCAGATTTCTGCTACAACAGACTAATTTGCTTCTTTTTATGCTTTATGTAAATGGGATCACACAATATGTACTCAGTTGTGTCATATTCTCTTTCATCAATTAGCACAAGTTATTCTGTGAATAACAATTTGAGTTGCTTTGAGTTTATATGAGGGCTAGTATGAGTAAAGTTACAGGAATAAAGCAGAGATGAACGTTTTCATACATACCTTTTTGTGCACATAGGCATTTACTTCTGTTGGGTATTTACCTGGAAGTGGAATTATTAGGTGATAGGGCATAGAGATAAAGATAAAGGTATACAGATATAGAAATATATAGGTATCTGAATATGTATCCCTATATCTCTAACTTTTTTTTTTATATCTGTAACTTTTTTTTTTGAACTTACCTTTCACTATTTTGCCTGTGGAACCGCAGGCTCATGTTGCCCGGGATACCACAGACGCAAGCAATCCCCAGTCTCAGCTTCCCAGGTAGCTGGGATTACAGGTGTGTGCCACCACACCCAGCTATTTTTTGGGACCAGGTCTCGCTACGTGTCTCCAGCGGCACTCGAACCACAATCCCTGGCCCCGGCCGTGGCTTCCTAGGCTACCTCCTACAGGCATGTGCCACCATGCCTGGCTATATCTATAACTTTAATACGTACTACTACACATAAATCTATATCTAGACTGCAGAGTATGCATGCATCTATATTGTACATATGTGTGTTAATGTGTAACACATTAACAAAGTGGTGGTTCGTACCACTTTCTGCCAGTAATGCCAGTTGTTATACTACCTTATTGTTCTTGATGTGCTCACACTTGAATTCCTTGAACACAGGTCCCTATGTTGCCTTACCCTATATATCAAGCACATAGCTTATAGCCACCATTGAATATCTGCATTACATATCAGATTAAATGTATCCAGAAAGAAAGAGAAACACTGAATGATCTCACCTGTATGGGAATATAGGGAAAACAAGCAATAGGACAAGAAAAACTTTAAACTGCTAGCAGTACTGAAGCATAAAGCAAAGAAAGGGGCAGGGGTAAAATCAGGTGAAGAAGGGGCACAAGAGATTAAGATGATGGCTCATGGATGACAAGCTGGTGGGAGAACCTCGGAGTATACAACAAAGATGTAAAAAAAATGGGATGTGTATTCCTAGCAGTGGGATTGTTGGAATCAAATGGGAGTTCCATTTTCGGTAGCTTAAGAGTCCTCCACACTTTTCACAGTAGCTGGACCAGTTCGCATTCCCACCAGCAGTTTAGAAATGCACCTTTCTCTCCACATGCTGGAATATTATTCATCAATCAAAAAAGACAAACATGTCGTTTGCAGCACCATGGATGGAGCTAGAAGGAATCATGCTGGCAGAAAAAAATCAGAAAGAAAAAGAGAAGTACTGGATGATAAAAATATATTTGGAAAAAAAGTGTGTGTGTGTGTGTGCGTGCACAAACAATTAAAAAAAAATTAAAGAAAAAATAATAAAAACATCCAGAAACATGGTGGTGGAGGAAGCCATACGACTCCAAACACTTCTAGGCCCACCCAGGGTGACACACGCCTGAACCCCAGGCCCACACCTCAGTCTCCGACAGGCAGGTGGGATCTTCCCCAGTGTGCAGGGAGTTCCCCAAAGGCCAGTTGGTGCTCTTTGCTCGACAGGCCTGGGTTTTAACTTGCTCATTGAAGCCAATCATGGTGGCGCGTGCCTGTAAGCTTCAGCCTATGAAGCGGCCGGGGCTAGGGATCGTGGTTCGAGTCCCGCCGGGGGCCCATAGCGAGACCTAGTTCCAAAAAATTAGCTGGGCGTGGTGGCACGTGCCTGTCATCCCAGCTACCTGGGAAGCTGAGGCAGGGGATCGCTTGAGTCCATGGTACCCCAGAAAATACCCCGGTATTTTTCACGGGCAAAAATAGTGAGACCTAGTCTCAAAAAATAAATAAATAAATAAATAACTTGCTCATTGTATTTGGTCCAGGATTAAACTGCAAAAAATTTCATAGGCTAAAAATTGACATGAAAACATGAATTCAAAAGGATACCTGTACGCGCATGTTTATTGCAGCTCTGTTTACAGTCGCCAAGATATGGAAACAACCCAAATGCCCCAAAACCGATGAAAGACTGAAAAAAATGTGGTCTATGTACACAATAGAATACTACACATCAATCAAGGAGGACAAACACGTCATTTGCAACAACATGGATGGAGCTAGAAGGACTCATATTAGCAGAAATAAGCCAGCGTGAAAAAGAAAACTATGGGATGGTCTCACTTACATGAAAGACATAGGGAAAAACAAACAAACGAATAAGAAAAATTAGAACCAACCAGCAGAACTGAACCACAGAGCGAGAGAGGAGCAGGGGGAAGGAAATAGGGGAGGTGGAGGGCACAAAAGAATAAGATGGTTAACAGGTGTTAAGGAAATGGGAAAACCCCGGGGTACACAATAATGTTTTATATATATATATATATATATATATATATATATATATATATATAACACACACATATACATATACAAAATTTTAAAAATTAAATTAATTTTTTAAAAAGTAAAAATGTGGGGAGGGTGGGGAATAAGAGGTACAATACAACCATGTAAACATGACCAATATTGCACGATAATTACTAAAAAAAAAAAAATTTAATTCCCAAAGCCCAAGTTTTTTTCCCTTTTTTTCTCTCTGTCACTTTGAGCCGCTTCATTCTGAAACGTGCAAAGGAAAAGGCTCCTCCTCGGCCCATCCTGCCTTCTAAGGTGGAACCAATTAGTGCCAAGTCCTAGAAACCGCCTCCCAGAGAAACACCCCGAAAGGCGCGTGGCCCTGATCTGTTTGCGCAGATGGCGGGTATTAGTTACATAAACACAACGAGGGGAGATAGGGTTTCCTCCGAAGTCCCAGCCCTCCCTGAAAGTGAATTTCTTTTCCTTCCTGTTTTTGCTTTTCTGCCTTAAATTGTTCACTGCTCTTCCCTTTCCTCCCGTGTCGCGGCTCCCACCGGTTTCTGCATCTTGATGTCGTTTGGATAAGATACTGACCCTAGAAAGGTCAGCATCCCCATCCCAAGGAAGCATCTCTGCATCCCTGTAGCCCAAACTATAGCTTTCCCTGGGTTTAGAGCTAAAGTCTTATGAAACTATGCAAAACGAAAACTATATATTGATATATTGATATTGTTTCCTTTTACCCCCAGACAGACTTGAAATGACTTTTGATCTCATTGAGGGATTTTCTTTGATCGGGAGAGATGCTATATAGCTGAGTTATTTGTTATCACCTCCCTCTTCCACACGAGAGGTTTGTGAAGAAAATTCCAATCTGGCACCATGCAGCCATTCTGTGAAATCGGGGCACCTCATTCATCCAGCCCTAAAGAGATGCTGCTAAAATGAGTCCAACAAATAGGTCTTTCTAAACATGCTAAGGATTTTCACCCGCCTGCACCACCCCCTCCCCACCTCGCCTCAAAAATCATAGTTAAATGGCTGCAATTAGAATTCACTGACCACTATGGAAAGCTGTGTGGCGGACCCTCAAGTTAATGAAAATAGAACTACCATTTGACTCAGCAATTGCTCTCTTGGGAATCTACCCAAACGAGACCTCAGTGTGGGTACAAAGGGACACCTGTGCTCAGATGTTTACTGCAGCACTATTTATAATTGCAAGGACATGGAAGCAACTGAAATGCCCCAAAACAGATGACTGGATGAAAAAAAAAGGTGGTATATATACACGATGGAATATTACGTATCAATCAAAAATGACAAATTTGATGATTTTATGATAACATGGGTGGACTTAGGAGAAATATTAGCAGAAACAAGTCAAAAAAAAAAAAAAGACAGAAACCAAATGGTTTAAATAATATATGGGATATAGGGGGAAAATAAACAAAAGCCACGAGGAAAAGTCAAAACAAGCTAAGCACCAAACTGAAGAACACAACTTTGGGAAGGGGGG
>PVHY01018029.1:0-30103 GCA_004024945.1 Uropsilus gracilis
AAAGATGTTCATATCCTACTCCCTTGAAACTGGTACCTTGGCTATATACCTTATATACACAGCAAATGGGACTTTGAAGATCCAATAAAATTAAGGATTTTGAGATGGAGAGACCTTCCTGGGTAGTCTGGGTGGACAATTCAGTGATTGTCACAAGGTCCTTATGAGCGATGTGTAAAAACTGCAGAGGTGAGAGAAAAGTGCTATGCTACTGACTTTGAAGATGGAAGAAGGGGCAGGAAGCCAAGGAATGATGGCAACCTCTAAAAGCTAAAAAATTCATAGAATCAGATTCTTTCCTAGAGCCCCACGAAAGAACTAGTCTTATTAGATCCACTTAAGATCTCTGATATCTAAAACTTTAGTGAATGGAGAATAAATTTGAGTTGTTTTAATCTGGTAAATTTGTGGTTCTCTACTTTGGCAGTACAGGGGAACTAATATACCTGGTAAGCACTTGGTAGCTGAAAAACTTGATAGGAGGAAGTAGATGAGGGATACAGACTGAGGAGTCCCTGGCAAAATCTGCAGGATGGCCAAGAACATGGGCTTATTATTCTACATAACAAACAACATTGCCCTGTGGATCAGACAGTACATTAGCAAGTCAGATTATTTCATTTGAATGCCTCCACAGAATGAGAGGTTACTCATACTGCATGGTTGGTTTTCAGTTGTCTCAGATTTCCCTATTGTTAGAGCATCATAATAACAAGCACACCACACCATTCTCCGTTGGTAGCTAGTAATTACCATTATGTAAGTCTCTCATACTGTTGAAACTGCAGAAAACATTCCAACTGGGGGTAGGAAGGTATGGAGAATCTTGCCTGGAATATGTGCAGAAGGAAGGTCATCTTTACTATAAGGTCTTTAGACCTGATAGAATGGGGTTTTAGACTGCACCAGTAATAATTGCTACTACATCTGGTGTTTTGAGGGTCAAATATATTTGAAAGCACTTTGAAAATTATAGAGTAGAATGTGCCTGTTAGTTGCTATCATTTTTTAATTTGGCAGGAGATAACCATTAGATGGGAGCAGGGAGATAGAAAAAAATTTCCCTGCTTATAAGCAGAAAGTCTCAACTCTGACTGCACACCAGAATCATTTGAAAGCTTAAAAAAATAGAAGGCACACACATGCACAGACCAATCAAATCTAGGAGTGGGTCCTAGCCCTTGGTTTGAATCATCAAGGTCAACAACCACAGCTTTAAAGAACAGTTTATCTGGCAGGGGTGTAATAAGTACAAGGAAGGGGGAAATGAAGACAGGTTGATGAATGGATAGAAGAACAGATGAATGATTGAGCTAGATAATAGATAGATGACTGATAGGCAGGTCAATAGATAGATAGACAATTAAGCTTAGTTTCCTATGATTGCCATAACAAATCATTATAAACAAGATGACTTAAAACCACAAATATTCATTGTTTCATAGTTTTGGAGGCTTGAAGTCCAAAATCAAAGTGTCAGCAGGTCCATGCGCCCTCTGAAGGCTCTCGGGAAGAGAATACTTCCCTGTTCTTTCTGCTTCTGGTGACACCAGTCATTCTTTGTTTTTTTTTTTTTTCTTTTCTTTTTTTTTACGATTGACTTCAATCTCTGTTCATTTTTTTGAGGTAACATCTATTTACATTTTTTTCATCCAGTGATGAAAAAAATGTGGTATATATACACTATGGAATATTACTCATCAATTAAAAATGACAGATTTGATGATTTTATGATAACATGGATATGCTTAGAAGAAATAATATTAGCAGAAACAAGTCAAAAAGAAAAAGAATATAGGGAAAAAATAAACAAAAGCCACAAGAAAAAGTCAAAACAAGCTAAGCACCAAACTGAAGCACACAACTTCGGGCAGGGGAGATGGGGGAAGTGGAGACTGTTAGGGAGGATGGGGGGCTGAATCCCTGGGATTACAATGATGTGAAATTTATATATAAATAAATTTACAAAAACCTATATACAGCATTGTAGATGATTCAGATGTAGAGCATTTGACTGCATGCTCTTCCATTGGACTGCATCACTCCAGTCTCTCCCTCTATAATCCATACAGCCTTCTCCTCAGTGTATCTCTGTTCTTATTACAGTAGCTATTGACTTTAGAGCCCACCCTAATCTAGTGTGTTCTCATCTCAATACTTACACATGCAGAGACTTTATTTCCAAACAAAGTCACACTCTGAGGTTCTGAGTGGACATGAATTTTTAAAGATGGATAGAGAGATGGTCATAAGCGGTGCATGAAAGAAGGCAGTATTGAGTAGGTAGGGCATACCTTTGCTCCTTTCTTGCTGAACCACTACTGGAAAATGGGTAGGTGCAGATGTTCACAACTGATCAACAGTGGAGGATTCTGGTTCACATTCTTTGTTTGGTGCAAGTGAGGGATACCCTTACACAGATGCTAAACACCTCAAGGGCCAGACAAAATGAGGGGTGTAGATTGTTCATGTTAGTTGCATTCACAGAGGAAAGCCTAAATGGTTACCATATGGTAGTTTTTTTGTTCATTTATTTTGCACGTAATAACAACTTTTTCTTCTGAACTAATATACTATCTTCAAAGATAGTTTGTGCTTTTACAACCACAGGTATAAATGTAGACAACACTTCCTGAAACATGGCCAACTGATATGTCCCATTAAGTTGAGGTTCTAATTTGACCTGTGCTGGTGGGGTCTCACTGACTTTCCACTCACTGAACTAATTTATAGCTTGATCTAAACTGACAAATGGCGTGAGTTTTTGCTTTTCTTTAGAAATATTCCTAAGCTCCAGAAAGAGTTAGAAATGGTGGCTACTGTACCCCTTAAAACAGTGTTTCTTACTTCTCGCTCCCTTTTTTGTGACTGCGTGGTAACAGCTGGTAGAAAAGTGGCTCTTATCTCTCCCTTGTTGTACACCTCTCTGGGGCAAAGGTGGGCAGGAGGGCAGAGCTGAGAACTGTTGTAAGAGAAAGGGGTGAGAGCATTTCAGAGAGAAGCTACTTTATCTTTTGTTTTAAACAAGCTTCCACATCTCTTTCATTTTGGCCATCCCTCCATGCTGTGTTGAAAAATTAGCTTTTCTTAAAGGATTTGTTGATTCATTAGTGTGAATTTTCTTAGTTTTAAAATCTGTTTGCATATATCATACTACATTTGATAATTATTTTTCCTCCGGTTTCATGATTTGTAACTACAATTGGTCACCACATTAATTTTGGTTAACATCCAAGCACACAGAGCTCTATTTTTTTTCCTCATGATGACAACTTTCAAGATTTATTCTTTAGAAACTTTCAAATATGCAACCCAGTATTGTTTACTACAGTCACCATGCTGGACATTACAGTTCCAAAACTCATTTTCCTTTACAGAGGTGAGGGAAAGGTCTAAGAAATACAGCTGTCCACAGTTCTCTGGCTAAAGGGGTAACAACAGCTACTGTTGGGTTTTATGTTTTTAAATGACAAAGTAGACCAAGTTTTTAAAAAACAGTCTGAGGCTGGCACTTATCAATTATTTTACCCAAGCCTTAAACAATAGAGGATGAGATGGTGGGTCATGCTAAATTTACTGCTCATGTACCACAAGTAAAACCCCAGCTTCCCTGTTTACTATGTAACGTCTAACAGGCTTCTTAACTGTGATGTATCTGTATTTTCTCTGCAAAGTAGACAGTTGCTGAGCTATTAGGGGATTATCTAAGATAATGTAGGTTGAATACTTAGAGCTGTATCTGACACACCCCTCAGTTAAGTGACTTGAAACAATCTTGAGTGCCATCTTATATTAGTCAACTCAGGTTCTCATGATTAAAGACCGAATTGAATCAGGGCCCTTTCTTCCAGTGAAAGAACCAGAGGTAGATGGAAAAACAAGAACAAATCCATAAAATGAGTATTAAGCACATGATATAAATGTTACCTGCCCACACACCCAGAAAAATCAACCACCTCTGACATGGAAGCCAGCTTCCCATGTGTGTGGCACATCTTACTTGAAAATGTCCTATTCTGCATAGAAGGATTTCACCATTAATGAATAAATTGATCAAATATTGAAAGACCCATGGACCATTTCTTTCTCTTCTTATTTGAAGATGTTTTTATGAGAGGATGGGAAGCAATATGTAGACTTGAGTCATTTAAAATTCTACAAGCTAGTGGAAAGGTGGAATTTAAAATAATCCCTGAAAGTAAAATCTCATTATTTGGAGTTAATTTGAAATACGGCCTATGTCATGACTCGTATTGAATGAACATTTTGAAACAGAGTACTCAGGTCTGTCATTCTTGCCTGCCTTATTTATAGATTTGAGATAAATATCTAATTGCACTGCATTAGCTTTATTACTTTTCACCTATATTTTTATTTATAAAATATAATTTTTTATTACTTATGTAATTTGGGATCCTTAATAAATTAAAACACAGAAGTCTCTTTCTTACCTACTCCACCCTAGGAATACACCTAATTAATTTCAAATTGAGATTTTACTGTGCTAACAGTCTTTTAGCGTGACAAATTAGCACGCTTCTATCTTATAGAGGTATTTGTGAGGATTAGTTAATGAGTCATATATTTCATATGCCGAAGTCATTCCCAGGGAGTCATTTAGGTGTGTAGAAAGCATATTAGTCACCATGTTTAGGACTCTGGAGACCATTTAGTGCATTACTGCTGCACCAGTGACCTCAAAGAGTTAATATATCCTTTCAGGAGCTTATCTGAGCGCCTGGGAATGACAGACACTGAGGAAAAAAGTGCTATGTGAAGAACAATTGTAACAGCAGTCACATCTGCATTTAAGGCTGTGACCAGGAGTTTTCTAATTGCATGACTAATGTGAGCCAATCTGACAGTTTCTATCACCTCAGTTTCCCTCAGTACTTGTGCATAAGACCGTGGAAATATTGACCCCACTAGCCTGTTTTATGGCGTTTCCTTTTTGCAAGAACAAACAGACTTCAGAGATACCAGTGGGAACAAGGTGGAAAGACTGCCTTTGTGAATTACAGATGACACACTAAAACCCAGAAATGTCAAATGACCTGCCCAAGGTCACACAGTGAGGAGATGCCAGCGCTGGAATAAAAACACAGTTTCCTGTGCACTCGCCCCTATCTCCTATGCCTTGCAGAGGCAAGGGATCAATCCTCACATTGCTCAAGCAGCCTTCCTAGGAAGCATTGCCCACTGCATGCCCCACCAACACTTCAGTTGAAGTCAAGTCTGTGTAACTGGGACTTCCAAGTCAGGTTTCACTTTGTATTGTGAATTTCTCTTTGCATGGTGCATGGTGGTATAGAAATAAATACCTGGTGTTGCATCTCCTGGTTGGGAGGTGGGGACAAAGCTTGAGGAGACAAAGATGGACCGAGAGAGAAACAAACTAAAAAAGGCTGTGTAAGCAATGCTGCCATCTAGTGAGTCTTTAACTTCCCCAAGACATACACAGAATGTGCCTAATATTACACTCTAATTGTAATTTTATTAATTTCCTAAGATTAATAAGAAGGAAACAAGGCCTTAATTGGTCTTCATCTAACAGAGTGATGTTTAAATTCAGTATCCTAGCACATCCTTGTTGTCTTAAGTGAAAAGACAGCTCAGTTTGGGCAGAGTGGAAAGAGTACACAGATCTGCCTGTGAGTTCTGGCTCACTTGCTATTAATGGAGTAATATTTTGACCAAATAGAACCTTGATAACCCATGCTTGTTTTAAAGGTTAAGTTCATTAATTCTAAAATAATTTATTGATTTCTAAGCACTAGACTGAAATGAAATTACATGTATATACTCACACAGGTTTGCTAAATGTGAAGTTCTACAAATCAGTTAACACAACTACTCAGAGCATGACCTTCCAAGCTTGACAACACGTTGAAAGGTAGAACAATGAACATACCCCACAAATAGTGGTGGATACTGAGAAGTTTGGGCACCCCTATATCTGAATGTGACATAGCTCCATTTTAAGCAGTTATCTCATGATGAATGAACACAGCTGTTCTGCAAGATCCATTCCGGACCTTCAAGATTCAGGCATAGTCCGATGAGTTGGGATTGTGTACTGGAGGTTTTGTTGAAGACAACAGCATTTTGTTTTCCTCTAAGGACAAATTCTCATCTAAGTAGCCTCTTTGGTAGAATGCAGACTCTTTGAGGGATTAACAGCTGCACCAGAATGGTGGCCTGTTTCTTCCAAGCATTCTGTTCAGTTTGTAGTTTGCGAAACAGGCTTCTTGGAAGCAGCAGCACTTTGTAAACTCCATTAGAGAGGGACTTGTGGCAGAGAGACTAATATTCTTGCTCACAAATAGTGAGTTGAAAAGATGGTTGGTGATAACTAATGATTTCTGGGGGGTGGGGAAAGGAGCAAGAGGTGCTATTTTCTGATAAGTGTAGTTTAGAGATGTTATTCTTCTAGAAAAAGGGCTGCGCATCTACTTGCTCCCAAGGGAGTGATACACTGACTTGTGAAAATATGGGTAGTTTCTAAGAAGTGCAGAGGTATTTCAGCCATTGAAAAGGCCTTTATTGTGGAAGGACTGGAAAGACAATAAAGGGCAAAGATTAAAATTCTTCATTCCATCCCCACTTCTACCACTTACATTGTGACCATCGGCAGTTTTTCCGTCTGCAAAGGAAAAACAAAACTAGAAATCCCTTTCATTTTCAGCTTTGTTAGCCTGTGACAGACACCTTTGAGCTTTAACATTTTATATTCCCCTTGTCTATATTCTGTTTTTTATTCTCCTCTCTGTATTCTACATTGTCCATGTGCTTGCCCTTAGTTGGTTTTGCTTCTCTCCAAAATCACCAAGTTCAGTTTCTCTTGACTCTGGCAGCCATACATGAATGTTATCAATTTGCTTGTTTGGTAATAACCTGGTAATCATAGTGAATGCTTGCTGACTACTCAACGAGGTGTGGCCGCCGTGCTTAGTATATCTGTGTGTTAGTTCAGGTGAGCTTCCTAATAGTCTGGTGAAGTAAGGAGATCATTGTTCTCATTTTAAACAGAAAACAGAAGGACAATTTAATATAAACAAATACCACCTGCACAGAGGAATTCCACATCTCTGTGCTCTGAAAAATTTCAGCAGGCAAATGTTTAGTTGAACTTTTTTCTTATTTTTGGAATTATAGAAATTTGGTAGATAGGATTTCTGAGTACAAAAATTTATGTTAATAGTTTATTTGTTGTGTTGATTTATGAGGAAGTTTTGATTTTATTTGACTTTAAATACGAATTCAGTCTTATCTTTGTGTTTATTTATATTTAGTCTTTACTCTCCTCACTTGTCCCTTGCCCATCTTTTTCTTTTTACCTTTTGAGTTAAAACTTATAGTGATTACTTGAGAGCTCTAAGAACTAATTATTTAGCAGGTAAACTGTTCATGCTTTTTCCCCTCACCTGCCCGTCTTTTGAATTTGTGTATAGCTTTATTTACATCTCTTAAATTGGGTAGGCAAAGGAAATAGAAGTAGCCAGGAAAATCAGTTAATTCTATCATTTGTCAGCAATTTATACTGATGATTTGGCAGAAAAAGAAATGAGAACTAAACAAGTAAGTTAAAAACATTGCAGATCTTTTGATTTTTCTAAGTAATTGTTAATTTTTAAATAAGTGAAATAGAAAATGAACCAATGCAGCAATGGGATTAAATTGGTATTAATTACACTAACTGCATTAGATGCTTCATAAAGTATATACATTACTAGCAAATTAGCTATGTAAACACCATTCACTGAAAACACCTATTGTAAACACAAATATGGATTAGCAATGTTTCAGTCCTCCCTAGAGTATTGTTATATCATAGCATCCTGAGTCTACACACCTGCTTGCTATTATTTTAGGAAGGTAAATCTGTGGAAGGGATCATTAAAAGGACAGAAGAGCAGGTATATTAAGGAACAGAGTTAGCAGGAGAATGTTGTGTTTGGTGGTAAAGAAGAAACAGAGGATGATCCCTTAGCACTACATATAGGATTCTTGGTGACCAGGCAACCGGAAACCACATGGGTAGGGATTGAGTACAGGGTGGGGCAGGATGTTACTGTTACTGGGCAGATTGATGCCAAACCTGGGTCCACTCCTGGATGGTACAGAAGCCAGAAATGATACGACCAGCATAAACCAGTTTAATGTCAAGCCACCTAGCAGGAGACTGGAGAAAAGGCTCAAATCATTGTTCTCTGAGGATGGAGCTCTGGGATGGAAGAACAAATTTTAAAAGATGCAAGTTATGGTGTGATTCTGCAGAAAGCAACCCATCAGAGTTTTCTGCAAGATTGTGGTGTAACTTGCATTCGAGTACAGACCTACAACAAAACTGAGCCTCCCTCTCTTCTGAATGTTGTCTGTCTAATTGTGTATCAGGTCTCTTTGTTCTGTCTCTTGTGGCTTTTTTTGATCCAGCCAGTGAGAAGTCACCTCAAGGACAGTGAACACTGCTGGACCTGTGCTCCAAAATGCAACTTGTCAAGTTTTAAAAAGCATTTTTCTTCTCACTTCTCACTTGAAATGAGCAGAGTATTTTTGTCCCACTGTAACCCTGCTTTTTTTTTTTTTTTTTTTTGTAAGATAAGCAAAATGGGGAAGGCCCATCAGCCCATCATGCCAATGAAGGCTTCAAGGTCACTGGTTTGGAGGAAGTGAGACCTGGAGGAAGGCTTGGGTGAAGGGCCACACATTTCACAAATAAGTAGATAGCCCACAGGCCTTGATGAATATGAGGCAAAGAGGATATTAGAGGATGTTGTGTGATTTCTGTGTTTGGTGCTGTGTGAAGAGTAATATATTAACCAGTTCAAAGAAAACTGAAGGGCTAAGATTGGAGGAGGAGACATGAAAAGAATTCAGGTTTTTCCTTTGGTTTCAGTTTATTTTTATTGTTGTTAAGAGTTAAGTTTTGATAACATGGGCTGTAGAATATCTGGCTTGGAGACAGATGTGAATGAAGATCTAGAGGGTTTGAGGCCAGGCTGCACTGTATGTAGGTGAGGTGAGGCCAAGTAAGAGAAGTTATTTGACTAATTCTTCTGGAACCCATGTCTTCTGACTCTAGTTGAGTGTCTTCTCCTGACCACTCTGTCTTATCAATGCCTGGACATGAGAACTGTTGTCATGATCTTATAACCACACAATACAAAGTCATTCATTTAGTCATCCATCCAGCAAACATTTTAGGGCCTTACAGATAGTTTTGTCATAAGATTTTCGCCAGCAGCATTTTATCTATCAACATTGTTCTGCTGCATAGTTGTCTAACACAACTGTGCCATGAAAAAGAGAAAATCATACACAAAATAAAAGAATATGAATTTAAGAGGACATAATTGCTCAGATTTCTTTCTTCATGAAGAGAGGTATCAGCTTCCAGATAAAAGGCTATGTGTCTGTAACTGCTTTGAATGGTTTCCTGTGCTGTTGTCTGACATTCGAGGGGTGGGTGTTGCTGATTCTCATCATTGTGTATCACATGTATAACTAGTAGGTCATACTTGGGTGACAATTGAGTGTTTCATCATATTCCCAATCATTTAAGCCTGATTCTGTGTCAAATAGCAAAGTTCTGTCTCAATCATGTTCTTCATTATCAAGTGGCGGGAAGGGGTTTCCATCGTCTGGAAACCCTCATCAAAACTCATGTACTTAAGGGAGAGGGAGAGAAAAAAAAGAAGTCATGTGCTTATTTCCTTCCTGTGGAACAGGAGAAGCTTGATTCTTTTGCCTTTGTGTTCAAATATGATAAATTTGATAAAGATGGCATTAGAGCACAAGCTGTTACATATAAATTAGCTAAGGAGTTCATCACTGCCAGTGTTCTCTAAGATGATGATAAACAGCTGCCTCTTTTATACTGTCAAAGCTTGATAGACTTTTGGTGTTGACAGGTAGGGGGATGAATATGCTCACTGAAGGATTTGTAAACTGATATGGATAATTTTCTAGTATACTGTGCAATCTGGTTTATTCTCTTATTTCATGTTCCTACTGAGTTTTATTGTGGTATTTTTATAACATAGAAAAAGTGGGAGCACTGTGTCCCTTGAAACCAAACTTGAAACCACACTGTCAATCAATTATTTTATCCTTTTTGGCAAAGTTCTCTTATGCCTAATTAGTTATGTAGTAGAAATACTCAGAATACAGAACTTACCTTGACTTTGTGGGGTACACATTTTTTTGAGGCTGGAACTGCACTGGTTCCTTGGGGACAAAGATGCAGTGTTGGAACTCCTGAAGTAGAGCTTTGCTTGCCTCAGTGTGTCTGGGTGTAGGACAACAAGAAGGGGTGATGGGATGAGATGGAAGTGATGTGGTAATTGTCTCTCCTTACCTGCACTGCTGTGGGAAGCAGAGAGCAAGTGGTGTTCTTTAAGCAATGTCTCAGGGTGACTCTCTGAGCGGTGGGTAGAGGCTATGATCCTGACTGTTGGGTGGTGACTCTGGGGGCTCCAGTTGTGCAGCTGGTATGCAGCTGTGAAGGAGACCCTCCCACCCAGAAGTCAGACAATCTGGCTCTCTTGCTGCCTTCCCTAGATCTTAGTGTCCATAAGCAGCCAGGGCCAACAGATACCTCTAATGTAGCTTCAGACCTGAGTTAACATTGTTGCCTCCTTTGAACAGCCTCCTTTTAAAAACCAACCTTTGCTAAGTGATATGTAACTTCCTCAGTTTAATCTGTGACAGATGTCATGACTCATTTTGTCTCGCTCTGATTCTGAGGGGGTAAACAGTTCATCTGAAGAGTACATTTAAGCTATTTTCCTTCAGTGTTCTGACAACCACAATATGCCACCTGTCAGGACCTGGGCAACACAAATGAGTCAGACATAGTCCCTCTCCCCAGGTCTCTCCCTGAACCCCCAAATGTAGTTCTCTGATGTGGATCTGACCTCTGACCAGGGTCAGTGCCAGGACAGATGCCCAGATGCCATGCCCCTGGAGAATAGGGTGGAAGTCAGATATGAATTCCATCCAGGAATCTGGGAAAATGCATCCTGATATTACTGGTTATCTACATGATGGTGAATTAGAGGAACTGTTTACATAAGCAAAAATCCAAAATAAATTGTAAATATTCTATAGTGGATGAAATATTGGTGTATTCTCCAGTCTAACTCTTGATTCCCCTTTAAAATGATCTTTCTGTTTCCCTAATATTGGCAGCAGATGAGGCTGCTCTGACACGTGACAAGGTGTAACTGAATATAGGTGTGGACAAGTGGATTGAGCAGATTGGGAAATCAGGAAAGACCAGGTATCAGTCTTCCTTTACCCAGTCACCTATTGTCAGCTTCTGGAAATGTTAAGGGTCCTGGGCTACACTTACCAAATGTGGTCTAATAGAAACTTATCATTTTGAGGTCAACATAGACCTTTTCAAAACCTTGAGTTAAAAGGTTATTACCACACGCACACACACTCACACACTCACATACATACACACACACACACACGGAGGGGGGTGGTTCCAGTTCCTTGCTTTTCCCTTCAGAAGCTGAACAGCATATCTGTTGCCTCCTTTCCTGGTGATTCTTTGGTATTAATCTCTCTGAGACTGGAGGTGTTTCTAACACTGACACAGACATTGTGGTGATGGAAATGTTCTGGACCATTTGGAATTTGGGAAGAATTACTGTCACAGAAGAAAGTCACATGCTATGAACCTTTTAGTTATGTTATAATATGAAAGAAACACTTCCTAAGAAGATTTGTATAACTTTCTTTCTGGATAGATAATTTTCGAAGGAGTGGGAAAGTTTATAAAGCAGTTCAGATTGAAAATATTTTCCTTGAAAATAATAGTAAAGTAACTATTAGAATCTTGCACTTTTAATTACTGAAGAAAACCCGCTACTTTAAATGCCTCATCACATAAATGTCACAGTCCTGATTTGCCCAGATTTGCTCTTTTTTTCTTGCCTTGCACATATGATGCTGTTAGCATTAATCGCTGTGTTTGAAAACTGCCATGATAATGACTATGTTAATTAATCTGGTCCAATGTATTTTCACTAGAAACAGGAGCATGACTGAGTAGGTCTCCCATTCCTTCCACATCTGTCTCCTGCCTTCCCCAGAGGAAAGTGAATCTCAGCCATCAAGGAAACATTGTGCCTCAACTATACTTCCCAGGAAAAAGAGATATCAGTGATGCTCTCTTCACTGTTATAAATATGACCTTTACATCAATTTTTCTAGAACTGCATCTCTCTTAGGAATGCTACCATAAGTCTGCATATTCCAAAAGATAAATATCCAGTTGGTGAATTGGTTGTGAACCTTAGATCTGCCCAAGGCATATTTCAAGAAAAACCACTGTGGCATGTGAGTGTGCTTTTCTCTCCTAGATGTCTGTCTCCTGTAGTGCCTCTGGGGGTGGGGGTGGGGATGAGCCCTGGGGAAGAGAGGCAGTGCCATGGGGGCTGGTAAAGTCACCCTTTCAGTCAGACTTTTAGCAAACAAAAGCTTACTCCAAGGGATGTCTTTCAGATAGGGAAGAAAGGTTTCATTTCTGTTCCATTTAGTGCTTAATAATTCAAGAGTTCACACAGTGTACACTCTCCAGAAAGTTCATCTTCATCTCTATACACCTGTGTGCACACAGGCACACAACTGTAATGACAGAACTGAAATAATTTATGTACTTGATAAGTCTTTATTAGTAGAATTGGCTTACAAAGAGTCTTACAAGCTTATATGACATCATCAAAAATAAAATTTATTTCAGGTTTTTGCACTTAACCATGTTTCCCCTTAGAATAGCTATTCTAATCTCCTAACTATTTGAGGCAGCAAATTATGATGGTAAATTTTTTTTTGTCTATTAACTTTTAAAATTAAAGTTATACATGAAGATAATTTAAAGAGTTTGACTAGATGATATAAAAGGCACCAGTTCACAACTGAGAATGTGGTGGGTGTTTTCTGTTTCCCAGAGGCTCATTAATAGTTATCTCCATATCATAATATTTAAATATTGCTATACTTGGTTTATTGAGTGTTAGATTACCTATTACAGCTGTTCTTCTTTTGACTATTTGAGTCCCCAAGATCTTTTACTGGTTTAGTGAAATCAAAACTACTTTCATATAACAGTAAGGCATCATTTGCCTTTTTGTTTATATTGATACTTGCTGTGATGGTGCAAAGACAATAACAGGTGAAACTTTTGGCATGTTTGGGTGGATCAAGACTCAAGTTATATGATTCAGTGTCATACACTGGGAGTTTTTTAAAAGTACATTTCCACTTAAGAATGCCATTAATGAAGCAATAACTTATTAATATTATTAAATTTAATATTGGAATGTATTGAAATTTGAGGTTCTTAGGTGGTATACAATGATTATCACAAGGAAAAATGTGTGTAGTTGTCTGGGTTGCAAATTATTGTTGTGGTCTTTTCCCCTTCCCTGGATTACAATTTTACTTGGGAGAGTAATGATAGACACATTGTGGTTTTTATAGTGACTATTTTGCTGACATATTCTTAAAAATGAATTGGAAAACAACTGACAGGGTTGACTTACCAATAATAAAATTCAAGCTTTCAGTTGGAGTCGCAAAATTTTGAAAATGATTCTACTACCATCAGTTCAATACACAAAGTTTTTTTCTGATAAGATTAGTGGTGATACTAACAAATGTAATTTTTTGAATATTTTATAATGAAATGTTTCAACAAATGAAATATATGTATAAGTAAGTAGACCAGAATGTTTTGTGTTATAAAATACTATGGCATAAGGTCCATTCAAAGTTCAGGGTATCCTAAAAAATGTTAGTATAAGAGAGAAAAAAACATTTTTAATATATTTCCAGGTAACTCACTCCATAAAGCTTTAAGAAAATTTGTCAATTTTCAATATAGGACCAAAGAAGAATGTGCACAATCAAATGAAAAATCTATTAAAATTGTCCTCCATTTTCCAACTACACAGAGATCTGTGAAACAGCGTATCCAGAGATAAATCCTATAACTGAGACTAAATACTAGGCATTTAAGATACCTTTCAAAATGTAAAGCAGTGTCAATATTGTTGAAATGTTTTATTTAGGAAGTAAATATACTTGAGAACATGCTATTTATGCCAACAGAAAGTGGGCTTATTGTTATTTGAAAACATATATACATATTTATTTTAATTTTAGTTTAATTTCTAAAATGATAGATATAAGTAGATTTGAGAGAGTAATCAGTCCATTTCTATGTAGGTCAGAAAACTGAGAAAATTATTGAGAAAGAATGCAATTGTCAATACAGTTACTACTTGTAAACATTTTGAGAACAAAATTACAGAATAAAGAGAGTGTGGTATTTAATTGGGGTAAATGCATACAAGCCAAATAATTTGTAGAACAAAACTATTGTACAATAAAGGAAAAGGTCTTTGGGCTCCTCAGTAATTTTAAGATTGTAAAGATTTCCTGAAGTTGACAAGTATGAAAATCAACAACTCCCTTAAGGAACATGAGAATTTACTTCTCTTTCACTACCATCCACCTCTTTTCCTATACCACATAAAGGCCCATTTCTTATCTGTTGCTCCAGTAATTTGTCATGATTTGAATTTGATAAATACCCAGTGTTACTAAGATTATTCTAAGATTATATAATGGCATTGCTATGATGACATAAATGTGATTACTTTTCCATTATTTTAATATGTAAAAGAGGTACATTTTTTGATACCTTGGTTCTGAACTAACACTCTTCTTTCTTGACTCTTGAGTGATAATTTTTGGCTCGGTAATAGAAGTCTAGGTTGGAAGTCATTTGCTCTCAAAGTTTTGAAGAGATTTGTCTAATCTTTTTGCTTATAGCGTTGATACTGAAAAGTCTTACTCAATTATTTATATAAACATTTTCTCTTTTTCTCTGCGTTTCCTCTCTTGAAACCCTTTATTCTAAGTGTTGTGAGATGGAACATATATTTTTGTCATCCAAATGTTCACCAAATTCCTTTCTATTTTTCCAGAAGATTCTTTTACATTTTATCTTTTAACTGTTTTATTGGGATTTCTATTCCTGCTATCATATGTTTGATTTCCAGGTGCTTCTGTTACTGTTATTATTGTTCTTCTCCAGGTCTTCCTTTTTTCAAATTGGCATTCTGTTCCCTATATGTACAATGTTTTTTGTTCATTTCTCTGACAATATTACTGATAGTAGGTTTTGATCTGTTCTTTTTTCTGCATAGTCTTTCCCCAAAGATAACTTTTCTTTCCTCCCTTGAATTAAGTGCTGCCCTCAAATATTTGATGCCCTTGACTGACTGATCATACTTATAAGACCCAAACAGCTGAATTGAGCAGCATGCAAAGGAATTGTTTTGTGTGATCACCCCCCAATATGGTGACCGAAAGAGTCATTTCTTTTAATCTCTATAGTTATTATCTTTTGAGTCATCCAGGGTTCCCAGAAAATACTCTTCTAGTGAGGTGGTTGTAAAGTTTAGTTACTAACTTTCTGGGACTGAGAAGAAAAATTAAGGGAGATCTCAAACTTAGCAAATAAATGGGGCTTAGTTGCCCAATTGTTAGTCCCCTATTTCTGACTATACTGAGTGGGTTTTATCTAGAAACCTTGGACTTTATTTTTTCATTGTATTTCTGTAGGTTCTGGCAGAATAGAGAAATGCATCAACCAGCTACATAGAGCAGAGAAGGGACCCAGGCTCTACCTGTTTCTTAAGAGTTTCAGCTAATCCCCTGTCTTTAGCTTCACCACCCTCTACTTCCAGTGGTATCTAGTGCCATCATTTTTTAATTTTTAGGTCAAAATTGGGTTTCTCACATCATTGTCTATTGCTGACTTGAGGCTCATCTTTCTTACAGCTGCTGAGTTACCACTCACCCACCCTGATTCCAACTTCGAATACTGTATTGCAGTTGCACCCCATCTGTTTTACCTCCTTAAAATTTTTAATTTTGGCATATGTTAGGTTTTTGAGAGATAGTAGTATTGAGTAAATATATTTAACATACCATTTTTAATCAAAACTCTTGTTTTAACATTTAAAAATAAGATAAATACCTGTAAGGTATTTTATTAGTAGTGATATTGCTAGCCCTACTCAGCCCCTATTACTTCCTGAAATCTTTGGAAGTTTATTTTATTATGGCTTTATCTGAAATATTCTAGACATAATAGAAAATTAAACAGTTTGATTTTGCTTCCAACACTGAACAATCATAGGACATTATTAGGTTCAAACTCAAGCAGGTCCAGGCACATGTCTGCATTGAAGACAAAATTACTATTGGGTGTTTTAATGGTGCTCTGGTTTTCCAGGATGGGTGTTACAACCCATCCTAGGACAGGTTGACTCTGGGCTCTTTTCCCAGGATATTGATTTACTTGACTCCATTCATAGACAATTCGTTCTCTTCTTTCTTATTCCTTTTTTTCAGAAGTAGCTTAAACTACATAATAAGCTAAAACACAAGGTAAGTGGTGGTGGAGGGATTGTAATGTAAGGAAAACATGAAACTTATCTTTTAACTGAAAAGCAAAATGAGTACAAGTAGACTTTTCTTTGATACTATGTGGGAACAAGTCCTCTAGATCCAGTGATGGAGCCCATGTAAATGTGTGATGGATGTATTTACACTATATATCAGGGTGTATTTGCACTACATATTACACTACATATCAGAGTGTTTGTCCCCTTTTTTTAAAATTTTTACCAGAACACTGTGCTTAGAGCTGTTTTGACTTTTAGGACAACTTAATGAACTCCCAAAACTTCAGAATTATGTTTTTATATCTACATTAGTTCTAAAAATCTGCTCATGTAAGAGGCATTGTCCCTACCATGAGAGTCAGGAGTTGATATCACACCAATTAAATGGTGGACCAGGACCCAACACAAGGTAGCAGCTGAAGACAGGCACAAGTGGCACTGCTGAGACAACACTGCAGCAGCAATCTGAAGGCTGGACTGGACAGTGCTGAATACAACAGCACCAGGAGGCAGTGCCAGATGTGCTGAAGGCAGGTAGTAGGAGCAGCTGTAAGAGAATCAGAAGTAATGGGTAACTCTTAGAGATGGCCAGACACAGGTGAGTAGTGCTAGTTGGTGCTGTTTGTAAGATGACAATGTGGAAGGACAGGCACCAATTTTATAGCTATTTAAGGGTACTGGGCATAGGCCAGTGGCAAACAGCTCTTTTAGAGGCGGTGCCAGAGGATCAGGCATCGGTGTACAAAGTCTTGCAGAGGCGCAAGGCACAGGCCGCCAATACCTATCATCAGGTGATGTGAAAACAGAGCTGGAGGCTGCAGCAGTAATCATATCAGTCAGTCAGCAGGCAGTGATCAGAAAAGGTGATTAAATACCAAGATCTTAATAGATGAAGGCCTTCATATATATATATGAATAACGTTTCCTTTCAAACCCAGCTCATTTATTTACAAAACTCTGTGGGTCTCAAAACCTGGACGGCATTGTCCAGGTTCTAACCTGAATGGCACCAGTCATCTTCAAAACTAGCTTGGCTTCAAAACCCAAACCACATCAGTCTCAAATTCAGCTTGTGCTGGGCACAGCAGTCTCATGCTGCATCCTATTTCTGGGGGTTGTGGGGGTGCACAGACAACACAGTGGAGACTGGCATGTTCCTCTTCCACAGGAAGACAAGGTAATACAATGGTCAGGTACAGTATTTGGAACCAGATAACCTGACATTTAGGTACTTCCATGGCTAATTCTAGCTGTGTGGCCTTTGGCAAAATTCTCTGAGACTGAGCTTCAGTTTCTGAATCTGTAGATTCAGGGTAAATTATTTCTACCTACCATGCTTGTTGTAAAGTAGCAATGGTGACAGTCTGTTTTCCCCAAACTATGTCCTGCACATAGCCTTGGTCTTGCAAGTAGCCACCCCTATGGCCTGTTTTTATTACAACAGGGTTGTGACATCTTTCGATAGGAATCTTGTTTTCATAACAAAATACCAACCTGACCTTTTGTTTATTTGGACTCCAAAATTTATGAAATCACTTAATTAGGAATGTGGAGTCACTGTCTTTCATATCCCTGGAAAAGAGATAATTTCAGACTTCTCAACAATGTTCAACATCCCAGAGAAGAAGCAGTTTTATTAGGACCAGCTATTTAAAGCATAACTAACAAATTATCTAATTGTTATTATTCTAACCTGATGAAGATATTTATGTATTTTGAACCAAATCAACTTAATTTTATATTATTACCCTCTCTGGATTGAGTCTTGATCATTCGTCTTCCAGTTTTTATCAGAAATTGCTATCAAAACACTTCTATGATTGTGTGAATTTTCAGTAGAGACATTGGCCCAATTACATGGCCCAATTCCCCTGGCTTACAAGGCCCTACACAAGACACCTACCCTTGATACAGGGAATAACCTTATCTCTCTGCAGAAATGTCTGTTTCTTCATGTTGAGAAACTGCTACTGTTTTCCTATTCACATTTGTGCTGGAATCATTAGCACTGGGTTCTTAAATCAATCATAAGAATTGTATAAACTCCTTTTAGTTAGATTTCTTCTCTTGATTCTTTTTTTCATATGATACTTTTTTATTAATTTTTATTATATTTATCAATTTTTAAAACTACAAGTATCTTATGTAAATAAATAAGTGAACAAGTTATGAAAGAGTCAAGTTAGGTTTGTGACAATAACTAAGCCTGTTCTTTAATTGTGGAGCATGAAGCATGATGGCTATGGGAACTGGAGGATTTTAGGCTGGACAGGAGAAGGCAGAAGAGGAACGGGAAAGTGTCTTCAGATATTTCAGATGCTTATCTTGTGAGCAACAATAGATGATTTTTATTGTTCCTGAAGCTAGAAAAAGAGCCAGTGTGAATATCAATTGATAGTCTTTCCTTCACATTGTTTCTTGTGTGTTGCTTTGCAAGTGATATATGGAAGGTGAAGAAATCAAGTTCCCTGTTTGTGAAAGTCTTCCATTTAGTAAAGGGTAGCATGTCTGGCTACCGCAAAGGTTAATTCTGAAGCAGTCAAAGTTACCCAGTAGTGGAGAGTATTGCCTTACAAAGTCAGGAGCCTCCTATCTCTGGAGGCGCTCCAAAAGGGGCTGAATGACCAAGCACCCCGAAGAGTATCCCTGTGTCAGGAGAGAGTGGATCTGTTGACCTCCAAGGTTTGATCCTGTTTTGCTCCATGGATCTCTTGTATACTGAGGTTTTGGTGTTAGATTGAGGGGTTAGGTTATTTCAGAGTCAGTGAGCCTTCTGGGGGCAGGAACAGAGTCAGCAGTAAAAATGTCTTCACAAACCAATTACTTTACTCTGTGACTCAGGTGGTTCCCACGGGCAACTTAACGCTTAATTATTATTATTATTATTATTATTATTATTATTATTATTATTATTATTATTATTAAACTATAACTATTTGTTTGTTTGTTGTATTATATATCTTTGTCTTAGCCTGGTGTTCTCCCACGACTTTATCACCCATGAGCAATCATCTTAATCTTTGTGCCCACCCCCCCGACTCCCCCCCACACACACCTTGCTCTATACTTCATTTCTGCTCACAGTTAGCTTTAAATTTTTCTAGTTCCTTGATAATTCTTGGCTACCTGTGGCAGCAGTGCTGGCAACCAGATTCCAAAGAGCCCATGGTTTTGTCTTTCAGGAGCTCTTACCAGGTTTCCAGGCCCCTATAAAACTTGCTTTAGTAATTTGCTGAGACTCATGCCAACCTCCTGGCAATGAGAGCAGGGGCAGATAATGGGCTGAGACTGAACTGACACTGTCCAGAGCCCACCCTGTCTGTGGGCAAGTCAGGAAGAGGAACTTAAGCTCACAAGATGTGAGTCAGGTCATGTCTTTATAGTTTTTCTACTATAAAACCCAGAGGCTGCTGCCAAAATTTGGTACAGGACAAGGGACCCCCCCCCCCCAGTATAAATTTCTGATAGAAAATGTGAATCAGAAAAATTTTTCCTGACCATGCATATTCACTCTAAAGAAATTATAATTTTGTTAAGTTATTTTAAACTTAGAGAAAACTTGCAAGAATTAAAATAGTATAAAGGGATACCCTTATTCTTTTTCAGAACTTTTAAGAGTAAAATACATATTCAGTGAAGCTTTGTACCTAAATTCTTAAAAGTATGTTTCCTAGCAAACAGGACATTCTTTTGTATAGGCCATGTACAGTTAATTAACTTCAATAAAGTTAACACTCACAACTAACTTTAATCTTTTATTCATATTCCACTTTTCTAATTAACCCAGTGTGGTCCTTTGTAATTTTTTTTTAATATCTGGTACAAAGTTCACTCTAGGATCAGGTTTCATTTACTTGTCATGTCTCTTTTTGAAGATCTTTTGGCATTAATATTATAGTTATTTGATCATCTTAGTGGCTCATTCTAAATCTTTAGATAAATCTTTCCCAGCATTCTTTTATTTACCTGAAAATCAAGACTAGATTCTCTGGACCTGATTCCACTCTGTAGAAAATGATTTCACATTTGGAAAGGGAGAACTGGGGATAAGGAACTTTGAGTGTTTATTTTTATATGGTTGACTTTATTCTATTTAAAACATACAAAAATAAATCAGATTTTAAGATCATCTTCAGGTTCCCCTGTTGTCAATCCAAACTATTGCTAAGAAGATCCTTCTTTAGTCATTGGGAGGGAAGAGATCATTTTGAGATTCTTTATTTTGTTTTGAGAAAATGCACTCATATCTAGAAACAGATAAAAAAATAACTTATTTACTCAGAGCCCTTATCTCAGCACTTTCATGTGTTTTATAAGTCAGCAGCACCAACACATGCGATAATTAAACATCTCTATATGCATGCAATGTTTTCATTAACTCAGTAAAGGGTATATTCAGCAGTTTGAGTCCCTGCCTGACAGAACAATTGCTTGACGCGTATTAAATGCATTATTAAATATAGTAATACATCAAATAAAAATACGACAAGATATTACACAGAATATGTAATTATTATATTACATAATAATATTACACATTATTACATTAATAATGACAAGATATTACACAGAAGAATTATTGGGGTCATAATTCAGATGGAAATATTTAATCTAGAGGAGCTGAATAATTTGCCAAATGCAACTTTTAAAAATTTTGTTCATCTCTCACTTTCAAAATGCCCTGTAAGAATGTTGTCTTTAGTGTCTACTCTGGAAACAGAAGGGTAGTAGAAGATGCCATTTTTGGGAAAGATTACAGAAATCTAATACATAGCTACTATGAAATATAGAAGTTAAATGGAAAAAAAGGTGCCACTCATTTTCCAAGGGACCAGTTTGATAAAAGAAGAGACTGTTTTGTGGCCTGTACTAAGAAGACTGCAGGAACTTTGAAGATGGATAGAGATTCAGATGATAGCACTTTCTAATTTCCCTCTGATAACTGTTTACAAGGACATTTTTATGGCTGCTTTAAGCATTTCTCCCTTCCACCTGATTTACTTTACCTTTGTCTATTTTGGTAAGAGTTAAAAACAGAAAAAAATGAAATTATAAAATGATATAATTTTAAGATGTTCTGACTTTATAGTATTCTGGTGTCATAATCTGAGGGAAGTATGCCTACATGGTGGAATATAGTCACATAAATAATGGAATTTCCTTCAAATCACTTTTTCCTTGGCTAGCTGACAGTTTTCTAGACCCTTACTCCCTGGTAGCCATCAGCCTTATGTGAACGTTGAGCTTTTGAGATGAGGCTGGTCTGAACAGAATTGTGTTATTGGTAAAAGGCATCTTTTCAAGACTTAGTATGTGAAAAAAAGGATGTATGAATTAATAGATTTTTATTTATTTATTTATTTTAACTGACTGTGAAACTGGATCCCTGGGGCACAAGCTGCAGGGCAAAACCAGCTCTTCTTTCTCTACAGCTAATTGGCAGCACATGGGGTCTTGTTTCTTCCTTGTCCCCATCTCTACTCCCAGTGAATAAAGCTGCAGGACTAGCCTGCAGAAGCTTCCTAGAACTGTTGGCAGTAGCAGTAGTAGTTTCTTGCCTGGTACTCTAGTGGCCGGTGTGTGCCACTCTAGAAGTGGCGGCAGCAGCAATAGCAGCGGCAGCGGAGGCGGTGGCAGAAGTTTCTATTGCTGCCTGCTGGCAGCCTCTCCACTTGTGCCAGCCAGGTTTGCGCATGGAGCCCATTAAGTTCCTCTGGCAACAGTGGGAGTTTCCCACTGGCAACCCAGAGCACTGCCTCTGGGCAGCACCCAGGCTGTCCTGCAGCAGGAGTCTGCATGGAGGTTCACCTCACTGTACCAGACTTGATTGGCTGCCCTGGCACTAGCTGGGTTTATGTCTAGTGACTGTTTCACCATGGCTTCCATGGTCCCAGAAGCACTCTGGGCAGCACAAGTGGCAGTGTGTGGCACACGTATTACCCACCACCAGTGGACCTGCTGGGGATCAGGCTGCTGTCAGGGACAGCAGGATTCCCCTGCCCTGCCTCCCCAGGGCATGCAGACCCATTGGGATTTTAGTGACCAGGTTTCTCTGTGCTGGCCAGTCACAGCACAGGAAACAGCTGTAAGCCCTGCAGTCCTTGGTTCAGGCCTGCAAGAAGGAGCATGGAGCCCCAGCAGGTCAGCTTTAGGGCTGTATGGCTCCTTGGAGCCACAGGCTCCATAGAAAAGTCCATGGAGTCCTGTGCTAACATGAAAGGCTCCCAACATAACTCACCCTGTAGGAGCTGGGACTCATGTCCAGTGATGCTACAGCACTTCCCTTATCCCCACTCCCCTTGTTGCTGTCAAACAAAGTCCTGCTGAAGGGATACTGAACTCAGAGTGTCTCTGACCCCACTGAGGCCAACTCTGACAGTGGTTCCTCAGAGCCCACCAGCCCATGACCCTACGTTGAATTCAGGGCAGTTCAGATCTGTGTAGGCACCAACTGTTCCCTTACATATTTAGCCCCTGGAACATAGAATGAACCAATCAGTTGTCAGCTAAATACATCATTCAGCTTTAAGCCCAGCTCGAGTTAATTATTCATATCAAAAATCAAGAATGAGCTAATTGGTGCTAAATGGTCCAATCAGGCGTGTAAGGTGAGAGAGCCTAAAGGCAGATGTAAGACAGGGCAGAAACCGGCTTCAAAAATCCTGTTCCTGGACCCCAAAAAAAGATCCGCAGCCAACTTATGAAGAAAGAAAAAGCATTCAACATCTAGAAAATGAGGAGAAGCTGTAAACTGTTGCAGAGACCTGACTACAGTCTCTGCCTCTGGCCCTGCCTCTGCCATTGCCTGAAATGAGCAACGTTGGTCTCAACCTGGTGTTTCAAAAGGCTGTTTGTTATTGCTGTGGGCCAACAGTTTGCAGAGAACTGTTAACACTGATATCTCTGACACCACCTCCTGGTGACCAGTGGTGACTGGCACTCTGTGTCTGGGTCACCTTTGAGAGCTGTCCACCACTTCTAATTATCTGTTACCACCTCATGGTGCTGTTGCCTCCACCTATGCCTGATCCAGCATTTGGTGCTATCCACCCTGGCCTTCAGATCGTAGTTGTATATTGCTGTGGCCCTATTTGTGAACACCTCCAGTTGCCAGAGTGAGTTGGATCTTGGCCCATAGGTTGTTGGTGTGCCAGGAGCCCTAGGCCCTCTTTGATGGGATAGCACCATCTTGAATTAGCAGCCTTTTGGGGGGGGGGACTCCTGGGCTGAAAGTGCTGACTACTACTGGCTTTAGAACTCTTTGTTTCCCCTGTTTGTTAAAGAAACTCTATTATTGCTGTTCCTGAGCCTGAGCAATCTTGTAATTGTACATGCAACTAAGAACCCATGGATGGTGACTTGTCCTCTACTTTGGCACTGCCCTTTGACCCCTATAGCTATTTCTGTATCACTGCTTCTGTTGCATGTTGAAATTATAACATTTTAGGTAAGTTGGGTTGAATAAAATTACATTATTTAAATTAATTTCATCTGTTTTATTTCACATTTTTGATGTGGCTGCAAGAAAATTTAAATTTTTATGTGCAGCTTACATTTGTGACTCTCCTATTGGACAGTAGCTTAGAAAGAAGATCTAGAACAACAAAAAATAAACAATCCAACTAATTCAATATTTTTCAGAGTGTGCTATTGAAGGGAAAGCTGAATAACCAATGATCCTATTTTTGTTGTTGTTAGGTTTGGATTTCATTAAAGCTTGTTTAATTAAATCTGTTTCAAGGTTCCAATTGGGAAGAGATTGACTCTTTTTTGTTTGCTTTAAGAAATTATAAAGAAACCCTAAACTCATTTCAAAAGTCATTTATTTTTAAAGTTTTACAAAAAGCTTTCCATTTATTGGATTGGTGATCTGATTACTACTGAGTATTTAAGAGTCTAAAGAATTGTGAAAATTATGCAGAAACTTCTAAAAGGACTTTTCTGGTCTCACAGAAAGATAACCAAGGCCTGTGGAAGCTACACATCAGAAACACATTTCTGTGTTCATACCTTCCCTCCAAAATAAATGAAAACATTGGGAAAGATAAAATATTTATTTTTAAGTGTCTATAACTGAATTTGTGACTATTATTTGTTGGGTAGTATTATTGCCTGTGTAAACCCATGTAACTGTGTGCATAAAGCATGTTTTTATTAGTTTCTACATAAAAATTTTATGATAATGGCAAACAAAGGACCGATTTAGTTTAGCTGAGTTTGTTCTTATTATTCCTGCTCCAATAGATAGGCAGCAGTGCAAATAACAACAGGGAAGAGGGTGAGGTCTCTCAGGGCTGGGACTCCTGGCCCAGGGGAAGATTGAGGCAAGGCTGCCTGTTGGGAAGCCCCAGGAAGACCTGGCCTGGAATGAAATAGGGTGAGGCTGGTGGGGGCTACCATTAGCTTTCAAGCCTGTTGTTGAGCAATTATACTCCCAAATGGTAACAGCAAAGTATTCTAATTTAGTTTCTGAAAAGGCCTGCATAACTACACTTGAAAGAACTCCCACATACTGTATTTCAACTGGAGAGTTACAGAGAAAAAAGGTTGAAGTGGCTTATTGTGGGTCATCTCCCTCTCTGGGATTTAAACAAAGCACAAATAGAACAAAGTTCCTTTAAACAGGGTGCCTTCATCTGAGTTCCTCCTGTCTGGCTTGGCAGGATTGCTGGATGGAGTCTGAACCCACGCCTCTCATTCCAGCTCCTGCCTTTTATGTTTGACCCTTGATTGTGGTGAGTGATCGCCTTGGTGACCTGGATCGGAGGGAAGTTTTTCTAGAATTTGAAGATAAACCATCTTTTTCTAAAAGCTGCCCTTTTCTTCCTAATGACTATATAACTGATAATAAATGTATCATCTATATTCAGATGATTTCTGAACCAAAGTTCAGGAAACAGGTTTTGATACATGATGAATATGCTTAATGGGAAATAGCAAGAAATGCTTGAAATTGAATGGGATATAAAGAAGAAAGACAAGATTGCCATAGATGGTTACATGGAAGACTATCTTAGAAATCACCTGAGACAATGGACAAGCAGGATACCCATGAGGTTCACTCTGTGCTCAGGTCTGTCTGGGACATTAATGAAATTATAAACGTAATGATCAGAGGGCTACAGTGATTTACATTCTAGACATTGGAAATATTTGCACATCAAAAAACTCACGTGTGAGAAGAATTTTCCTCCAGGTATCTTGTACATCTCCTCTCAGTGGATCTACATTGGAGTTACTTTAGATACCTGGCTGCTCTGTTCTTACAGGTAATAGAAGGAAGGTGCTTCCTTCAAGTCTAGCAACTCTATTTTTGGAACGTGTTCCTAATTTAAGGTTCTTTCTTTATTCCATACATTTCCTCAGTAGATAAAATGATTTTCAAATGTGTCTTTGTGGTTTATTTCATTTGTTACTTATCATTCTTTTCCCTGGGTGTGTTTGTGTATGTGTGGTGTGTGTGTATGTGTTTCTTCACTTCATTTTAGGCTCTGAGGAAAAACAACCTACTAAATCTTAAGCTAAGTATAAAATGTGTACATAGTATTTTGCTCTTGCCAACATCTGGTGATGAGCCCTGGAAAAGTTCAGCTAGAAGAGTTTGTAATTCTTATTCTAAGAGGGTTATTCACAGTGGTTAACATTACTCCAGTAAAGGCAATATTTCTCTTTTACTCTCTTTGAACTGGTTTTTTGAAACGGAGGCATTGCTGCTCATGTTAACAAGGGGTTACTTCAAGTTCTATGTATTCTCAACTTGTATTGAAAACTGCAGATTTGGGCCTTTTGCTTCTTTCTGAGATGGCCTGATTGATTCCACAGTGAAGATCTGAGAGCCTGGGTCTGTATGTTTGTGCTACATGTGCAAGCCCTACAGACTTCAAAATAACTGTTCAAAGTAGAGACACATGGGTTGGGAGAGCCGAGGAAAGATGATAAACTGACTCAACAGAAAGGTTGATATTGCTGCTTTCTCTCAAGAGTTTAAAAGAATTCAGTGTGGGGGAAATTGCAACAGGACTGATATTTGTAATACAGTAGAGAATCTTTAAACCCAGGATTCGATGAATAGCTTTTCAAGTGTGTATGAAAGACCAGAATCCCAAAAGATTGGCTCTACTTTAAATCACAGACTCCTGGGACTCAAGGTTTGTAACAAAAGGGCAGATATGGGAGAGATGAACCCCAGGTGCTACTCTGAGAATAAAGCACCGTGGCTACGCTCCCTCAGGTGTCTGGGCATGCCAATCTTGCTTGCTCTGGTTTGTTAGCTGAAGGACCTACTTAGATATGTTCACAATAAGTTTGCTGGTGCTGGCTTTTCTGGGCCTGACCCAAATTGGTGGAAAGCATAGCTAAGCTTTGGGAAAAGTCATAGTATGTACAACACAAGAAAAACAAAATGAAATGAATAGAGCAGAGATTTAAGCGGAAATTCCAAATGAAGCAATTAGGACACTGGTGGGATGTTACAAAAATAATAGAATATTTATTTAGTAAAGAAATATGAATGAGATTATACAATTCTCCAGTGTCAATTCACACAGAAAATCTTCCTCTTTTTCCTAAGAAGTACAGAAAAAAATTATATGAACTTGAAGGTATCTGACAATGGCAAAATTAATAGCAGGTTTTGTCTCATAACTCCTGAGATCCAGGATTAAAAAAAATCACTAATTTGAGATTTTAGGATTAAGGAAGCATTTGAGGAATACTCAAATATTATTAAACTTCAAGAGTGCTTTCAATACTATTTTAACTAGTTGAATATGCCATAAAAAACACATATAAGTAAGTGTATCTTACTAATAGTTCAAGTCTACTGAATGAATAGATTTAGAAAACCATCCAGTGTAAATTCTGTCATGAATCTGGTGACAGGATTAGGATCAAAGCTGGTTGGGATTAATGGTATGCTGTGTCCCAACCAGCAATCCTGCTTAGGTGCTATCTGAATTCTGGATGTGTAGGAATAATGTGGAAGTTTAAATTAACAGCTTTATAGAGTAAGTCATATTAAGCTCAGAAGGGAATAGAAGAACAACTCCAAGAGGCTTTACAGGATTATTTTAGAACAACCCATAAATATTTGTCTACTTCTACCCAGGTTTGCATTGAAAGGTTATAAGCCTGGGGTTTGAGCCTAAGACCATTGCTATTTGAGGAGAAATATGATTGAGGGCATTTTACTGTTCTTTATGGTTGACTTCTGAATTTGGATGCTAAGTTGCAGAGAGGTTAATTGACTTTTTTAAGGTCCCCAAACCAGTCATTTGGCTGGAACTGAGCCTTTGGCTAAACTACAGAGACTGGACTCTCTCTCTGTTTTTCAGGAATTTTTCAATCATTTCAGAGCTATGCTGTTCTATTGTTAGGCTGTTATATGCATAAATAAGAGCTGCAGTTAACTCTCTGTGACATGAACTAGATGTGTGAGTTAGGGCAGCTCACCTCATCAATCTGGGCCCTAGTGTCTTCATGTTAATACATAAAAGATAGCCTTGGCTTTACTTTCTCTGCTCCTTTTAATTGTTTTCTTTCTTTTTTTGTGAAATTACTTTTTTTGATGAGGTAGAATTCAGCATTTCTGCAGTTGGCAAACTACATGAAAGATTATTTCAGAACTGAAACCATGAAAGCCTGTGCCTCACTTTGGAATAACAAGCTCATCTTTAAACAAGATCAGTGTCGTTCACCATGGCGGGTTTGGGACAATGGTGGAAAATGTGTTTT
This sequence comes from Uropsilus gracilis, assembly GCA_004024945.1. Taxonomy (NCBI): domain Eukaryota; kingdom Metazoa; phylum Chordata; class Mammalia; order Eulipotyphla; family Talpidae; genus Uropsilus; species Uropsilus gracilis. The sequence goes on from PVHY01018029.1 coordinate 28,227, forward strand.
GTTTTGCTGTAGTCATTGATGTATTTGCATGTTTTTGCATAAAGGTCATCAAATGTTTGATTAGAGACATATTTTAAAAATGGTAATATTTCAAAGCATCCTTGCTTTATATTTGATTATGTCTTTAGAAAACACAGAGCACATCTTACTTCAATCACACTTCCTCTAGCTGGGGAAATCAGGAAAGGACTAAGAGATGGGAAATGACTTAACCAGAGTCAACTCATATTGTTAACAACCAGGTCTAGCCGAGAAGTGATTCTTATTCAGTGCATCATTTACTGGGGGTCTCAGGCATGACACACCCTTAGTTAGGCACTGGGGTTATACTGGCTAGTCCTTTTATTCCAGAAGGGCCTCCAGCCTGTGATTCCCTCTTATGTGACAGGCCAGGCAGAGCAGGGCAGTTCCTATAATCTAGAGCAGTTGCAACGCTGACAGTTTTCTCTAGGGAATACACACAGGAGGCCACATCCATCCCACCCTGATCAGCACCCCACAGACCTGTATTTCAGTGGCTCTGGGGTCAGGATTCCAGCAGCTGTGGACTCACCTCACTGTCTCTTGTGGTCTCTCTCCTCTACTGTTCCTGACATCCCGAGTGTGTGTGTGTGTGTGTGTGTGTGTGTGTGTGTGTGTCCGTCCGTTTGTTATGCTCCGAACACTCTTTTCCTTTGTTTTGTTTTGTTCTGAGCAAGGACTAGCACACTGGCCCTTCTGTAGACTTAGGTGGGTCACTTATATCAAATACTATCCACCAATACCTCTGGGTTATTTTCTAAGGGCTTAAGAAGTAAGGAAGTAAGATGCCTATGAGGAATGCACGTTTTAAATTCCAGGCCATGGTGAATGTCTGGTTTCCTTGAAAGCTTTCTAAGCATTAACTAAGATTTAGGTAAAGAACAAGGACACATATTCTGGGAAGGAATTGCTTCTTTATGATGCATGATCATGTTCTCTATAGACAGAACAGGTTAAACATGGATGGAAGAGGCTATGCTCTGTATTAGAATTAAATGCTATATCAGTTCCAGGTAATCTAATGTTCAGTCCTTAATCTTATTGTGTTTATCCTTGGAAGCATGACTAATTAAGCAAAGCCATTCTGTAAAAGTTACATAAAGCAAGAATTCACATAGTGAAAAAATTCCAAGCCCTTTTCCTCAAAAAGTTAGGTGTTTTCAGTAAAAAATGGACCAGGACAACACCCTCATGCCCTGTACAAAAATTGACTTAAAATGGTTAAAGGACCTGGAATTGAGACCTGCAACCATAAAATACATAGAAGAAAACCTGGGCAAAACCCTTCATGAATTTCACCTCAGAAATCCATTTTGGGAAACAACTATGGCCGACAAAAAAATGAAGGAAAACATAAACAGCTATATCAAGCTAATAAGTTTCTGTACAGCAAAAGAGACAATAAACAAAATAAAAGAAACCCAACCGACTGACTGAGAGAAAATTTTTGCCCTCCAGCCAAGTGACAAGAGTCTGATAACAAAGATCCACAAAGAGCTCCTACAGCTCAACAAAAACAAAGCAAAAAAAAAACAGTCAAAAAATGGGGAGAAGAACTAAAAAGACACTTCACCAAAGAGGAGATACAGATGGCTAATAGGCATATGAAAAAATGCTCCACATCACTAATAATCAGGGAAATGCAAATTAAAACCACACTGAGATACCATCTTACACCAGTAAGAATGGCCTATATAAATAAAACAGACAACAACAAGTGTTGGCACGAATGTGGAGAAAAAGGAACTCTCTTACGCTGCTGGTGGGAGTGCAAACTGGTCCAGCCCCTATGGAAGACTGTGTGGAGGACCCTCAAACAACTGAAAGTGTACTTACCATTTGACCCAGCAATCCCA
>PVHY01018030.1:0-30182 GCA_004024945.1 Uropsilus gracilis
GCTCAGCAGGAGCTAGAGTGTCATGCTGTCTGTCCCTACTTCTTCTGCCTCCCCCAACTCTCCTTCTTCTGCCTCCCCCAACTCTCCCATCTCACTCCAGCTCCCTCAGCCCACTAGCCCCATCGCCACATGCCTCCCTCCAGGGAGCCCCCAGGACTATAAGGAGAAGGAGAGTGTGAGGTTTTGTTACCCACCTGGGCCTGCAGAACCAGGACACCATGAGATAAAGACCCGGACAGACAGCCAGGACAGGACAGAGAGAGGACAGGGCGGGGCAGGAGACAGAGGCAGACAGACACAGAGGGAAGGAGAAAGTGATGCAGCTGATTGCTGCAGCCCCTGTTTACTGGGATGTGAGTCTGGGGTAGGGAGGAACTAGAGTGATTGTGGGGTACAGGGGCAGGGGGCTGGTGTGGCCACCATGGGGGAGAGGCAGGGTGGCTGATTGGGGATTTAAGAAATTGAGGAAAACATCCTGACCCCCCCCCCCACACACACACACACACTGCATAGAGAGAATCCGTTTCATGTTTCTCTCCGCCCTTGAGAACAGGCATATAGTCAGACTGGGCCTCAAATACTAGGAGCTGAGTTCCTGGGACAATACCATGTCCATGGCATCTGTCATTTGCTAGCCCAGTGGGTGATGTCAGAGCAGGTGGGGTAACAGGAACCCCATAGCACCATGAGAAAAGGAGGGTCTCAGGTTGCAGGAGGTTGTGTGTGTGTGTGTGTGTGTGTGTGTGTGTGTGTGTGTCCATCTGGGTCCCAGGCACAACACTGACCAGGCACAGGGCTAGCTCAGCCGCACACAGCCACCTGGGGGCTGCCGGGCATCAGTGAACCCTGGCAGGAGAAGCGGGTCTCCTGGCTTCTGCTGCAGTGGCCCCCCACCCAAGCAGCCAGGAAGCAAGCTGCTGCCAGGTAGAGAGCAGCCAGACCTGGAGAAACTCACCCCCAGTGGCAGGGAATTTCCTGGGGCCCTAAGTAGAGACTGTCAGCCGCAGTGGACACCTGCGACATTCCTCCCATGGCACCAGGACCCCCTGAAGGCCCTGCCCCCACCAACCTTCTGGATGTAGCCTCCAAAGTGCATCATGTTGGACAAAGCCTTCTTCTTCCGGGCCTCATCCTCAGCCTTCCTCCTGTTCTCCTCCTCCTCCCGCCGGGCCCGCTCTTCCTGACATGGAGGTAGGAGGAAGGGAGTAAATTAGGGGCGGGGCTGGTGACCCTAATTCTGGGTTGAGCTGGAGGACTTTATGGGGGAGGTGAGCTGGGTTTCTCTGCTGCTGGTAAGAAACTCCTGGAGTCCCGGGCCAGGGCTGCGAGAGCTCCTCTTGCCACTGACCGGTGAAGAATGACAGGCTACGTGAATGAGGCCCTCCCTCCTGATTGGCAGGCCCCTGGCCCCCTTCGGTGGTGAGCACACCCAAGAATCTGTTATTATGGAAGGATCCTCAGTCACAGCCTCTCAGGAGGAAAGTTCTGAACCCCGGTGCCCAGGGAGCCCATATTTAGGGCCCTAAACACTGGACTCTTGAGGGTTCAGCTTTGCATCCCCACGGCATCCAGGCCAGAGCACAGCCAGCTCACTAAGTACTTGCTGCCTCTTGGCTGGATCCGTGTCCATGAACAGAAGGGCCTGGGAGCTGGGGTCTGGGATCATGTCAGGGGACTCCATGGGCCTCATGTGGGGTCACTCACAGCCAGGCGGGTCTGACGCTCTTTCTCCCGCTCGCTCCGAATGCGCTGCTGCTCGGCCCGCTCAGCACGCCGCTTCTCCTGCAGGCAAGACACGAAGCCTAGACAGGGGTGATGGGACCCAACGGGCAGGCACCCACAGGAAATGGGAGCAGGGGGCTCAGGCCTGGAAGGCACCTCCCTCCCAAAGCTTCTGCTCTCCGCTAGCTCTGCAGACACGCGCAGAGACAGCTGCCCCAGAGAAACACCCCACCGACCGGCCAGGCCCCTGCTGGACACACATCATGGGGAGACCATCTTCAACAAGGTGGAAAATGCCTAGCAGGTCTTTCCTCCCCACCCCCACAGTGCCACCCCAGCCCCACCCCGGCAGCTGCTCTGCGCTCAGACAGGTGACCACAGCCTCGGCAGCCAGCCAGAGCGGCAGCCCAGGGAAGAGCTAGCCAGTTGGAGAGAAAGAGGAATTGAGATAACCTCCCCTCTCCCTGCTCCTGAATGGGCCCTTGGTTCATCTGCCTTCATCAGTGGGGGGAGTTGTGCCAGCCGGGAGGAGGCAGGGCAGAATGCGGTAACAGGAGGTGATGAGGGGAGCCCAGGCTGCAGCCAGGCCCGGGCATGGAAGGATGGGGGCTGGGGCTGGACATCTGCGGCCATCAGGGAGAAACAAGGTAGAGCCCCGGAGCCCAGGCAGCAAGGTGCTGATGGAAAGCCTGCCCCCAGCAGTGCTAGGGGCTCCAGGAAAGGCCACCTGGACGGGGCGGGGGAGTTGAAGCCAGAACAGGAAGCCAGAGAGGCAAATGTTTCCCTGGGAGACGTAACACCTACGATCCTGTCCTTGAGGGAAAGGAGCTCCTCCTCTTCCTTCTTCCTGTTCTCAAAATGGGCCTCGATCAGCGTCTGCAGCTCGTTCAGGTCCTTCTCCATGCGCTTCCGGTGGATGTCCTATGGGGACCCCCGGGTCAGTGACTTCACTCTGGGAGACCCATGCAGAGACCAGTGGCTGGAAACCACCCTGCTCGGTGCAGAAGCCATGTGTGGTGCCAAGGTTTGGGGTCTGGCCCTAAAAGGGCAAATGCGGGCTGAACCCAGGAGACTGGAGCCTGATGATGGGGGATGCCATCTACCTGCAGCCTCCCGGTGGACATCCTTGAGCCCACCCCCGGGTCTGCTCTTTCTGAAACCAGCACTCACATCAAAGTCCACTCTCTCCCCATCGGGGATCTTAGGTGGCACCAAGTTGGGCATGAATGGTCTGTTGGAAAGAAGAAACTGTGGTCATGAACACTGTCCAGGGACTGGGGGTCAGTGGGCAGGGTGGAGGGGGGAACCTAGGGCCAGCAGGATCTTTCTTCCTGTAGAAACACGGCTCCTCAGTATAGCTTACCCCAGCCGCGACCTCACTGTCACAAGTCAGCTCACGTGGGAACACCCCGGGGACTCTCTCAGTGTCATTTCTGCTCATGCACACCACAAAGCAGGTGCCAACAACTCATTTCAGAAAGCTGAGGCTTGGGTAGAGACTTGTTCAAAACTGCACAGCTGGGGAGGGAGCCTGGGGAATCCATCACTGGATGGACCCTGCAAATCTGCCCTGAGCCCATCCCTGCAGTTTGGCCCCTGACCCAACACATCCTTGCCCTGTGGTCCTGAGTCAGTGGGTGCTGGTCCTTGGTTTCCCAGGCTTGTGTTGAGCTGAATGAGATGCTGCAGAGGAAGGCACTGCCCCAAAGGAAGAGCTGGGATGGTCCAGTCCCATCTGGGGTGTCTCAGGGGGTCCCTGAGCCAGGAAGAAGCCCAAACTGTGCTGAGGCACCCTCTGCTGGCAGGTGTGGCACCAGCAGTGGGAAAGTTCTGCAGACCCCTCCCACGCCAGCACCCACGGCGTTCAGGTGGTTTTCTGTGTGTGGCATCCCACCCACCTCTCTGCTACTCATTGAAGCCACAGGCCTAGGTTGATGTGGTTTCATTGATGGCTCCCCCAATTTTCTTCCCTCTCTTCCCAGGACCAGCCTCAGACACAAAGGTAGGCTTTCTAACATCTGTAGACAGGAGAGGGTGCCCAGTGCAATGACCCATCCATCCCTTTCCTCTAGATAAACATAGTGTTGACAGTGCCAGAGTGTGCTGGGTATGAATGGAGTGAGAGATGGATTTCATCTCCTACTATCTCCATTAGGCCAGACCTTTGTGCAGTGCACAACTTGTGCAACTGTACGTGGGAGGTCTGTGCTTGACATACTCCCCTCTGTGCCAACTGTGCCACACTGCATTCCTGCCCTGTCCTGATCACCCTCCCTCTCTGGCCTCTTGCTCCTAGGGATTCACCACTGGAGCATCCACTCACCTGGGCTTGGGTTTGGACTCCTCCACTGGGCCATCTGGGGAGGAGAGAAAGACATAGCTTCTTGGTTAGGAGGTCCTAGATCTGGTCCCAGCCTACCCCTCACAAGCTGGACACCTGTGGACTCTATTCTCTGTTGGCACAGTAGTGCCCTACAGCGTGGGGGTCCCTGCTGTGGTCCCCTAGGCCCCAAGCCCCCTGGTCTTCCTTCCTTGGTTCCCTCAACACTTCCTGGCAGCTGCATGGCCAAAACAATGACTGATGAGTATGATTCCAGACCCTCACTGGGGACCCCTCCTGAGACATAGCTAGGCCTCCCTGGGCCCCTGGTAAAGGTTGCAGCGTGACTGTCCACATCAGTGACCCATCAAAGAGACCCACACAGCAATTTTGCCTGAGCTCCTGGGCACCGTACCCAGTGGGGCCTGGGCATTAGTCCCCTCTCCCACCAGACCCACCAAGTAGTCTCCTGGAATAAGGCAGTGGTTTGGAGACCACCATCCAAAACCTGCAGCACCACAAGACCAGCACTCTCCTCCCCTGAGCCCCTCTCCCACATCTCCCCAGGGGGAGCAGGGCTGTCAGGTAGTCCCTCCCCCAAGGTGCCTGGAGAAGCTTCTCTGTCATGCCAAAACCTTTCTCTGGATGTCCAGTGGGTCTCACCTTCAGTCTCTTTAGCATCCTCTTCTTGTGCATCTCCTAAACAAACAGGAAAAGTCAACAAAAATCTTTCTTCTAAGTCCAAGTTCTTCCACCCAAGCCAGCACCCCCACCCCCCAAGGCCTCAACTAGAGTGTACCCTGCTGGGTTATGGGGCCAGGGAGCTGTCTGGCACACCATGTCCATGTCCATGTCCATGGGCAGGAGGGATAATTACAGGTTGAACCCCAGCTCACATCAGAGACTGTCCTGATGGCGTGCTGATCGCCATGGCATCAGATCCTGACACCAGAAAAGGCCCAAGCACCCTCTCCCCAGAGCCTTACCTTCCACATTAGTCTCCTCAGCTTCAGCCTCGCCTTCAGCCTCTCCTTCAGCCTCACCTTCAGCCTCTTCTTCTGCTACCTCTTCCTGCTCTGGAGAAGTAAACCAGACACAGTAAATAACCAAACCTACCTATGTTAGCGGACACAGAACAGAGGATGGGGACCTTCAGGTTCCAGCTGAAACTGGAGCTCAAATAATGTGAATGCAGGGAGCTGCTTGATTCTTGGTTTACACCAGAAGTTGGTAAACTATGTTTGCTGGTCCCCAGACCAAGTCTTTAAATAAAGTTTTATTGCAACACAATCATAAACATTCATTGACTTAGAGCCTTTGACTGCTTTCACACTACCACAGAGCCAAGTAGTTACAACACAGCCTGTTGCACACAAAACTTCAAATATTAGTGCCTAACCATTACAGAAATAGTCTGCTAAACCCCGGGAAACCAGGTCAGAGGGCATGAAAATGCTTTGTTCTAAACCTGCCTCTCAGGGAGTTTGCAAATGGAAGCAGCCCTTTCCCAGTATGGATCGCTGTTCTCTCCCAGAAGGCAATGAGGGACTAGCTGCCTAAGGCAGGAGGCCCAGGTTAGGGTACAGTGGGTTCTGTGAGCAGAGAAGGGCAGGAAAACCCACTGTTTGGGTTGGGGGGGTGGTCCCAGCTCTCTCTCACTGGAGTGACCAAAAGTCACTCCACTCCATCCCCCTACTTCCCACCCAGTGACCAGTCTCCAAAGCATGGGCCCTGCTCAAAGTGAGGGGTTGAGGAAGCTCCTCCAGGATTGGGGGAACTCTTATCCTAGACCCTGTCATGCTAATGACCCTAAAAGAAACCAGATCTAAGCTAGCGGGGGTGGAGCACGATAATCAAAGAGCCGGCAGAATTTTACTTTTTCATCATCTGCTTGACACATGTGCCAATAATGGTCAGGTGGGACAGCAGGATGCTAGGCGCAGGGCTCTGCTGCGGTCAGTGTATGACGGTGCCCCCCCATAGAGGGGTGGATAAGTAGGGGCCTCTAGGCAGAGGGAGGATAAGGGGCTCAGGCTAGAGGAGCCCATAGGAGAGAAACCTAGTCCCACTCTCAGCCCCCATCCTCCCTGCCTCTTTTCCTGAGTCTTCTCTGAGGCTTGGACACGTCCTTCCTTTGATTCCTGCAGAGGTTTTGCCTCAAAGATCCTTCTAGAATGGTGAGAGTAGAGGACAAGATGGGAAGGACAAGTCCAGTTGTGGAGTCTGCCCTCAGATCATCCTGTCCACACATCTTCCCGTCCCTTCTGACACTTCACTTCTCTGTAGAACTGCCCCCCCCCACCCCCAACAACCTGGACAATGTGACCTCCCAGTGACAGGACATTCTGTTTTCCTGAGATACCCACCCATAACTTGGAACAGCACTGTGGCAAAGCTCCTTCAAAATTTAAGCTCTAGTCTCTCCCCAGCCCCAGCCCCATCCAATCCTCAGCCTACCCCCAGTAGGCCACTTCTGGAAGCTGCCATCATTCCTCCCTGCCCTGGCCACTTCCAGACCCCTCAGCTGCTCTTCAGAGGACTGACCCTAGGATCCTGTGCTCTGGTCACCCTGCCCAAAGCTGTCCAGCTTGGGAGTGTCCCTCATGGTAGGGGCAGAGCCAGCCACTCTTCCAGACATAGGTGGAGCAGGGTGTGACAAGCCACCCTGGGCCTTCTCATCGCCCAGCCCAGGGGTAGATGGGAGTCAGGAAAGGCATGGCACCCAAAGGGACACTCAGAAGAGCTCAGAAGGGCAGTCCTGGCCCCTGAGGCTGCAGCGCTGGCCCAGGCCCACCTTCCCCACCTCAGACGCCCCACCCCACAGCAGGGTGGAAGCACAATGAAAGCACAAGCTCTACTACCGTCTTCTTCGTCCTCTGGCCAGTCTTCCTCCTCTGAGGTTCAGGCAGTGGCAGCAGCGAAGGGGAGAAGCGAGACAGGTTAGTCTGGGTGCAGCGAGGCCGCGACACACGTGGCCAGACAGAGCATGGTGTGAAATGCAGGCTTCCCAGCCGCTGGCTGCCCACTCCCCAGCTACCCCCTCAGTGCCTTGAACAGCCCACTCCCCAGGGAACTCCCTGGGTCTCACATGCCTCTCCGGCTATCTCAAACCACAGAAACGTCAGCCTCACAGGTCCACTTATACGTGGGTCTTCTTCTTGGTATTGGTCTGAATTCACAGGCTCGGCCTGTGGACTCAGAGGGCTGGCCATAAGTTTTAAGTCTATTTTTAGCTATGCTGGTTCCACTCCCCTGACCCCCCCATCCCACCCCGCCTTGTCCCAGGGTGACCTGCAATCATCCTCACTACACCTATCAAAGATTAAGAGCTCTAACCACATAGGCCACCAGCAGTGCCTGGCACAGGGGAGATGCCAGCAGGGGCAAATGGCCACTCTTACCCAACTCCACATGCGGGCCCTCTGCTTCCTTCTCACTACACCAAAGCCCCAAAGAGCAGAGTAGGGAGCAATTCACTCTCATCAAATCAACTGTCCCCCAGCCACGCTGAACCAGCCTCTCAGTTCTCACCCAGGAGGACCCTGGCTCAGAAACCCCCACTGCAAGCCAGGCCAGGCAGCTTTGCCTCTGTCCAGGCAAAGGGAGACCCGTCTCTCTACACATGGAGATAGCTGCATCTGGAGTAGCTGCTCCAGAGAAAAGCTTCCAGCATCAGGTTCCCTTTCACCCCTGAAAGAGGAAGTGATACTGGCTTGTCCACCCCCCAGCTCAGTTGGACATACAGGCCCTGCTGCCTTGGTCATTTATGGCCAGGGTGCAGCTGTGCAGGAGTCCCTGTTGTTCATCCATGGCAAGCAAGGCAGATGCGATGTACCCCAGGGAATTAGCTCCTCCGTTCACAGCCAGCCTCCACCTCAAGCCACAAGCAGATGGGCCTGCGCCTCAAAGCTCACCTAAAATGCCTATTGTCACAAGCTGGCAAAACCCCCCAAAGAAAGGGAGACCCACCACACTGAGAGTCTGTGTGGGAAGTGCAGCAGAAGTTGGAACCAGTTAAGTTTTCGACCCAAAACTATTTCAGACAGCTTAAAGTCATGGGTGTTCCTTAAAGGACCCCCAGTGGCCACAGCTTCTCCAGTGAGCTTTTCTAGTGTCATCTCTTAAACCAAACACTTTGGAACAGCCTCGGTGAGCAAGAGATACCCCATTTTTCCTAGAAAGACAGGGGGAGCAGGACCAGCATTTACTGCCCTCCGACCCTCACCCTGGACCTCCTCGGAGTCCTCCCCCTAAAGTTCACTTGCCACGCACAGGTATATCTGGCAGCCTGTGGGACCTCTAAGAGGCACTTCTATCCCACTTGGGGTGAAGGAGCAGAGGTGCTGAGAGCATGTCTGGGCCAATTGGGGCCAGGATGGGGACTGGAGGGGAGCTTCTTCATTGCTCCTATGTCACACACTCAGGAGAAAGGGCAGGTCAAGATGATGTCTCAGTGAGAGATGGAACCATGCTAGGCAGAGAAACTGATGACAATTCAAAGAGTAGGAATGGCAAAGGCCTATGGGTCAAAGTGAGCCACCCTTCATGCAGGCAATAATAAAATATATTGTTTTTCTGCTAAGTTAGCAATTTTCTATTCAGAATCTTACTTGAAAAATTACAAAGTAATTGGTCTTATGTATGGCGATGGTTTCATGGTTAATTTCAGTAGCCACACTTTAGAACTACATACTGAGATACTTAAGCAGGGAATGTCATGATATCTGGGAACTACTTTGGATATCTGCTCCACAGTCTCTGGTTAAACACAGGGAAAGAGAGATGGACAATTTTATGAGTCTGCAGGTGTGGGAGGTGGCATTATTCTTAATTTGCTTCTTTTATATGCATTTAAAATTTTTTTCAGGTAAAATGAAATTAGAGAAAAGGAAAATATCATTATGCAAAAGATGATAATGGTGCTTGAACAAAATGGCAAAGTAGAAATAGGGTAAATCTTTCACCTTAAGAACTAAGGGGTCAAGATTTGGACAGATTCTGTTCAGGAGCCATGGTGTTGGCAGATCTTGGCCTGTCTGAGAGTGTCAAACAGGACAGACTAGTTATATTCCCAGGGTCCACAAGAAGACCGGATTCAAAGGACAACCCCTTTCTGAACCACCTTCCCCTCCAGGTTCCAAATACCTTCCACGGCTTCTTCTGTTCAGAAGAGACAGTCATGGCCAAGGAGAGAAGAGAAGAGATGGGTCAGTTTCAAACCAGCTGTCCTTCCTCCAAATGTACAGACACGTGCTTACCTTCCTGCTCCCTGCAGAGCAGAAGATACCATCAGGAATGCATGCACATACACAGGTACATATACATACACAGACACACATACATATACACAGACAGACACACACATACACACAGACAGACACAAATACATATAGACACAGAGACACATATAGACACACAGAGACACACGCAGACATACAGACAAACTCACAGACATACAAACTGGAGAAATTCCACCTATTTCCACATTGCCTAGTAGAGTTCACTCTCACCTCAAAACACCTTCTAACCCACCAGCCTTCTGATGCAGGTCACCTCCCACTGTGCCCCAAGAACCTTTGCTTCTGCCAACTTGGTCCCTCTGAGTTCTGTCTATCACTTCTGAGTTCCCCCAGGCTCTAACCTTTCTAGAACGTTCTTCCCACTCTTTTCTCTATCTAAACCCTATTTAAATAGAGGCAGCCTCCTCCATGCAGCCTCCCCTGAGTGCTCCAGTCCTCCTCTGTCCAGCACTACAGACAGCACAACCTCCAGACAGGTTCCAGTTTGTCCATGGCTTCTGACACTTCACATCTTCACATACAGAGGAGGGTTGGTTCTGTGGGGGCAGGAACTGTGCTCACCACACTTGTTACCCTCTGGAGACCACCCCCCTCCCCAGAGACAGTGGTGGGTTGGCACACGGTGGCCAACCACCCCTGGTTGAGCCTGAGCCTACCACCCCGCAGGGCATCTCCAGGACTGGAATGAGGGAGGGGCGCCATCAGGGAGGTTGGCTGGGTGACAGTGAGAATCCTGAGCTCTGGGGGGTTTCATGGCCTGATCAGCTATGTCTGCTGGAAAGTCACTGAACCTTTCCAGATCCTTTATCAGAGATCCAGCTACCCCTGCTCCTCTGCCGGGGGGATCTTGTAACCTTGGCAGTTGAACCTTGCTACTCCCTCAAGTCCCCCAGCCTGTGGTTAGCCTGGGGAACCCAGCCCCAGATGAAGAGATGAAGGATATACATCTCTCCTTGGGGCCAAACAGGCACAGGCAGGCCCTACCCCAGAAAGGATGCTCCAGATACTCACTGCTCACACTCGTCCAGGGCCTCTTCCTGGTCAGACATGGCTTCTGTGCTCCCTTGGAAGAAAGGTAAGGTACCATTATGAGAGAGAGGCAGTCGCAATCCTTCACCCCCACAGAGGGTTCAGACCAGAAGGAGCTGGGGTCAACTGTCTGGAGTCGACTTCCTCCTCTTTTTATTTATTTATTTGTTTGTTTGTTTGTTTGCTTGCTTGCTTGTTTTTGAGACTAGGTCTCGCTTTTTTTGCCCGTGGAACCACAGGCTCTCATTTCCCAGGGTACAACAAACTCAAGCAATCCCCAGCCTCAGCTTCCCAGGTAGCTGGGATTACAGGCACGCGACACCATGTCCAGCTATTTTTTTGGAACTAGGTCTCGCTACAGGCCCCAGGCGCGACTTCCTCCTCTTAAGAGGGTATGATACCTCCCTACAGCCATCCCCGATGAGCACCCATTTCACTGACCCCAGGAGAGCAGATGCTGAATTCTAGTATTTGGATCAAAAACAGTGACTCTCAAAACCATTTTTCTCAAGCTCCCTACCCTTTCCAGGCTGATGGGTGCTCAGACCACACTGCTGCCCAGCCCTCCCCCCACACCTAGTCTGTCTATTACCACCCAGAGTTCCCCAACAAGTATCACAGGGACAGGGCGCTCCCCAACAATGGGATCCCCTCAATGTCCCCCATGACACCCCCACCAGCTCAGGGGAGTTTCCAGGATGCTTTCCTTGGGAGAAAAAAGTCAATTCATATGACTCCTAGACATGAGCTTCTAGAGATGACATAAGTGTCAATGGGGCAGATGGGTCTGTGGAGGGAACAGGTGGGTGTTGCTTAAAGGGCATCAGAGTGACCCCTGAGGTCCCACAGCACTTTGCTGATCACACAGCTGAAAGTTGTGTTGAATTGCACACACACTCATACACGTACACACATTCCACAAGTGGAGCAGGAGACCTGAATAAGGTCGCAGACTCACTTGAGCCTTGTGCAAATGTGAGCACAGGGCAAATCTAGCACACGGGGCTGGTCAAGTCTCACAAGCTCTCACTGAGTATCCCCGGGTGACTCAGTTTGAGATACCCCAACTGTGATGGCAATAGACCCCTGGACTCAGCCTCGCTGAGTGTGTTTGCAAGTCTTTTAAAGAAACGCCTTTAAAGAACTGCGTCTTCTCTGTTGAGGGTCCTCTGTAACGTAGAGACCTGGAGATACATCCTGGCTGCTGAGGACCTTTGCACGGACCAGGTGACTCAGAGGTGGAAGGCTCTGCACCTGCAGGTTTCCCTGGAATTCTGCAGCATTGCCGAGAAGCCACAGAGAAAGAGAACGAGCAGGCGCCCGAGCATGGCTAGTCAGGTTTTAAACACATGTTCATCTCACCTCGCATGTGACCTTGGAAAGGGCACCCAGCCGCCCTCCTCTGAAACTGCTGATGTGCGGAAAGACTGTGAGGGTGGCGCTGCAGCAGCTGGCTGGCCAGAGGACACACTGAGTCCATGAAACTGTGACCACCCAGCCTTCCTGCACACATAGACCATCTTGCTCCTAAATGTGCTGACCACTGGAGCAGGGAGCAGTGGGGGACTAACCCAGAGAGGCAGCCAAGTCAATTACTCTAGCCAGGACAAACAGGAGAGAGGCTGAGGTAAGACTTCCCTTTGGGAGACAGTTAAGAACCTGGAAGGCTAAGGGATGTGAACATCCGGAAGGCCCTGTGTCCTCATACCCATACCCCACCCACCTGCTTCCACAGACTCCCTCCTCACCTAAGTGCCTTGCAGACAAGCTGAAAGATCATCTTTTCTAGCAAGAAAACAAAAAAGAAACCAGAAGGAATACTGGCTATGAGGTCAAAAGATCTGGGCTGCAAAATCAAACTTTTGCTGTGTGACCAAAACTAAGTCACTTAACCTCTCTGGGCTTTAGTAAACTCATAGAAATAAATGAGTTCAAATTTCAGTCTTGCAGGAATAGTCGCTGAGTTTCTGAGGATAGTAACCCCATTCCTCAACTCTTGTCCTCAACATTCATTGGAATCATCTTTCTATCCAAGCTGGCACCCCCCCATCCCAGAGTTAGGGGACAGGGAAGGAGAGGGGGAACTGGAGGGAGGAGGCAACAGGAATTTCAGCCTACCAGATCCTCCAGAGAAGGACACAGGTCAGAGGAGGACCTAGGAGATCAGGTCTTCTACTGCACTAGGCTAGGAATGTTCTTTGAAATTCCTGACACTCCAGGCAGGCCCTCCCTGAGTATATTCAACCCCCTCCCCACACCCCAGAGAAGCTGAGACACTGCTGTCCCTACCAGTCCAGCCACAGAGCAGGTCTGTGTTGGGGTGAAGTGGGGCAAGGGTCACTCTGGCAGGGACTCTGGCAAGAGCCTTGGGAAGCTGGTAGTTGAGCCTACATCCTTGAAAGAGTCTCCAGGCTCGAACCCCTGAACCCCGTGCAGCTCAGCCTGGACAGTGGGGCCAGGCCTGGGGAGACTCTAGAGAGATAGCCAGAGACCACTCCCCACTGGGGGTGTTTGTGCTTGGTTCCTGGGATGAGAACTGCACAACCAGGGCTGGTCGCCACAGTCTGGCTCTGCTCTCTGAGGCTCAGGAAGGACTCTCCCTGCTAGGCCTGAAAACAAGCCTGGCTACTCCTGCCTTAAAGCCTCTCTCAGCATCACCACCTCTGAAGTGAAGTGTGGCTCCACCCAGGGACCGGGGCCCACATCAGCGCCAGCCTCACCCCGAGGGACACGGGTTAACTTGGGATCAAGGGACCAGAACCCTAGAAAGTGACCTCCACTCTCTGCCCAAGTCTTACCTCAGAACAGGAGCTGCGGACAGAGCCTCAGGTGTCTGCTGGGGACTGGGGGAGGCAGGGGATGGAGGGCTTTTAGCTGCAGGCGGGCAGGGACCTGGGGAGCCAAGTCCAGCCTGGGAGGAATGTGACCTGGGAGGAACCAAGGGCGGGGGGATGTGGGGGTGGGAGGCACCCTGGGGGTGGGGTGTTGGCTGTCATTGAGACAGGTGCCAGGGACAGGACCCCACGCCTTATAAGCTCATGCGGCTGTCCAGCTGCTCAGAGACGCTATTTAAAGCCAGAGCAGATATGCAGGGACACACAGGGAGCTGGCCTGTCACATAAACCAGCTGTCCCTCTTGAGAGTCCTGATAAAGCACATGCCAGGCGCCCCGGCCTGGGAGGCAGGAGGGCACTGGGGTTGGGCTGAAGGCCCCTCTGAGACCAGGAGTCTCAGGAGTGGGGGTCTGGGCCAGAGGGAAGGCTCGTCTGAGCTCCAGGGAGATGAAACTCAGGCTACTGGGTACGGGGTTGGTGGCCTCAGTGAGACCCCTGCAAGTGGGTCTCCTTGTGACCCCAGAGTCATAGAACAAGGCTCCTCCCGAAGAGACTGAACTGGGCCATGAGCCAGACACAAGGAGGACCTGCCAAGGAGGTGCAAGATTTCTGGTCCCCAGTGGAGGGAGAAGGGGAACAGGGACAGTGATAGATGAGGCAGAAGCAGGGGGCAGGTGCCGGGCAAAGGCCTGGCAGCTCTCTCTGTGCTGGGTTCACTCGTCACACCTGTGGGAAAGACCCATCAGAACAGGCCAAGGGGGCCCCTCAGGCTGGGGGCTGGGAAGGATACGGGACCCCTGGAGAGGAAGGCATCCCTGTGCCCAAGCCCTACACCCACAATGGGCCAGCAGCTCCAATCTGCTGGTTGAGGGATTGGGCTTTGGGGAAAGTCAGCCTGAGGGGTTGGAACAGCACATGGTCAGAGCAGCCAGAGCAGGCCCTGGGCACGCTTGGAGGCAGACTGGGCAATCTCAGGAGGCTAGCATGTGTGTGTGGGGAGTCAGGTCTAGGATTCTATCCCACCCTCTCACCTGCCTCCTCCATCTGTTCTTGTGCAAGGGGAGACTCTGCATCCCCTTCACCTGATAATAAAGGGCCATCTCTTTCCTCATATGGCCTCTTCCTGCACCTGCTGAGTCAATGGTGGCCATTATCTTATCTCGCCTTTTACTTTTCTCCTTTTGTTCCAGACCTGCCTAGCCCCTTCCACCCCTTTCTTTTGTTTCTCTGCCAGAAGTTGCCTTAGATGTGCAGCAAGACCTTGACTTATCGATGACCCCATTTTGGGCCAGCCCTGACCCTGACTGGTCATTTGCCCACAAAGGGATGAGTACTTTTGGGTATTTTATTGGGAAATTATTATTAACATTCTTGCCTCTCTTCCCTCTCAAAGCACTAATTCTACAAGGGTAAAATAATAGGTGAAAAATCAGTTTCTACCAACAAAAGGGAGACATTTTCCTGTGAATGAATAAACGCGAGGAGGTCTGTGTGGAGGATCCACCAGCAGTACCATGAATGAACAATTGACTCACCCAGTTTTGCCCTGAAAGAGGAAAGCAGGAAAACCGCGAGCATTGCGGAGTGATGATTTCACATCTGGTGTTTTGCTTATGAGCTGTCCAAGTTTGGATGAGTAATAAATTAAGTTCATGTATAAACATCTAATTATCATATTTTTGCATAAGTTTTATATCTTTATTTCAGTAAAGCAATTTTATTGAATTTTATAAAATTTCAACATGATGGAACTAGAAAGGCTCATATTAGCAGAAATAACTCAAAAAGAAAAAGAAATACAGAATGGTCTCACTTATATTATGAATAGGAAAAACAAACACACGATTAGGGAAAAACAAACACACGAATAAGAAAAAATAAAAACAACCAATGGGACTGAACAAGAGAGTAGCGAGAGAGGAGGAGGGGGAAGAAGGCGGTGGAGGCAACGAGCACAAAAGATCAGGATGGTTAACAGGTGTTAGCGAAGTGGAGAAGTCCCGGGGTACAAAATAATGAAATAATGTAATATAAATATAAATACATGCATATGCAAATTTTTTAATTTAAATGAATTTTTTTTAAAAAGAGCAACCATCACAGAGATATTGACATTCTCTGTGGATATCTCTTCTATCCTATTTCCATTATATATTCCCAGAAATAATAATTAGTACACTGGACTTGATTTTTGCCATTCCAGTGGTATTTGAAACTCTTAAATCACACATCAGTAAATAATATATTATTTTGCATGGTTATAATTTCATAATATGGTATTGTAATATGTATACCTATTTATGTAATTTGCTTTCTTCCCACAAAAAATTTTTTAATTATTAAAAAAAAAAAATCTCCTAACTAGGATATTGGAGAGCATCCCAATTTGTTACTTCTATAATGGTATCCAAATTTCATGTTGTCTTAAAGTTTTAAAACTTGTAATATTTGTCATATTGATATCTTGTTGTATCCTAATATGCATACTGTATCTTGTTGTATTCTAATTTTCTTTTTTTATACGTTCTAAGCCTGAAATAAACTGTCTAGTTTAAAATAAAAAAAATTTTTTTAACTTTACAAAATTTGCAACTTATTGACAGAAAAACCCTTTAACTCAATTTGTGCTAAATGTTCATTCTCAGAGATACGTGGCTTGAAGCTTTTCATGCATAGGCCTAGATCCCACTGAAGTAGTGGCATCTGGAATTGTCAGCCATACTCTGAGGCTAGAAATGGACTATGAATTTTATATGCCATCAAACACAGTACTGGTGTTGCATATTGTAAATTAGCTTTATCAAACTTGAAATAACTACTAATAATGACAAAGTCACCCTCACCTGTCCTGATTATTTGCCCTGCTGAGCTCTTGCTTGGCCTTATCATCATCAGCCTCTGTGTTTGGTTTCCTGAGTTCTGGCACCTGTCGAAATAAGTAGCCAGGTGGGGGAGCCAGGGCTGAGTCTAGACTGTCTCAGGACAGGTGATAGGGGTTTTAAGTGCTACTTGCATCCACCTGCAACTGAAGTGCTACTTGCTTCAAAAGCATCATTTTGTTGTTGGTATTGTTCATCGTTTCTAATTCCTCGCCTAAGACATATGTGCTCTGTCTAATATCTATATCTAAAGTCCAAATTATTTAATGATATCAATGGAAATGATAAAAATTAGTTGATCTCATGGTACCTTCAAAGTCACATCCTCTAGAGCCACCGCTGCACAACTCACAGTCCACAGGACATGCAGGACCGTAGCTGCTGGTGCACTGGGCCGGGACTGCACTTTGGGGAGGCGTTTCTCTAGCGCCTGATGAGGTTCCCCACGAGGGCTGAATCATGTAATAGATGCCTAGACCTGTGACCACACAGAGAGGTTGTACATTCGGTAGCACAGTGTGTGTTTGTGTTCACGCGCATGCGTGCATGCCCACACCCATGTGCACACCTCTGAGGCATGGAGATGATGCAGGAGTCTGGTACAAAACACACTTAAATTATCCATATTTACCTGTGTTAGTCTGGCAACATTGGCCTAGTGAAACAGTTCATCTGTAAATCACTTGGTGTTCTATGTAAGAACAACATATCATCTGAATACTCAACTGTCTTTTCTTTAGTCTTATGCTTGTCCCTCTCCATGCACCGCTTAGAAATATCAACCTAGGAAGAGGTCGGAGGGCAGAAAGCTTGTCCTATTTTCGCTCTCAGAGAGAACACTGTCAAAATTCTGCCATTGTTTCCTGGTAGATGATCTTTTACACAGTAAAGAAGTTCTGTTTTTTCACTAATTGGCTAAGATTCACTTCTTTTTATTTCCAATCACCACCAACTGGCAAGGGCTGCGGAAGAAAACAACACTGACCAAGAAACTTAAACAGCAGGAATGTACTTTCTCACACTTTTGGGAGCCAGGAAACCATTATCCGAGATAAATTTAAGTTTCTGTGGAGTATTCTCTCTGGGTCCTCACATTGCCTTTCATCTACAAGAGTATCCTCAGTTGGCTGGTGCTTCCCGGTCCCCCCGGCCCCACCCCTGCTATAATAAACTCTGTAGTCTAACACCGTCTTCATTATAGTTCTCAGTTGCAGCTGCAGCCAGGCATTCAGGAACTGGAGGCCATCTTTTCAGTCGCTTTCCCATCGCATTTCTCCAGATTAATGGTTGTTTTAAGAGACTTCATTTGTACATTGTTTGGAAATTTCCTTTTCATATCATTTACATGTTTACAAAGCACTCCCAAGTGTGGCTTACGTATATATGACTTCTGAAAATAAAATGACACTTTGTACACATTCTTTTTATTTATAAGTGTAGTCCACATGCCTGCATGTGATCAAAACAGTCTCTTTCTTTTGGGGAAATTTCCTGTGCACATTAAATTGGAATAAATTTGACAACTCTCTCAAGTTGCTTTTATTGCAAAGAGGATGGGGTGCCATCTAGTGTTGGATCTCTGCAACTACTAACCTGTTGCATTCAAAATGGCTACTAAAACTCAGCTTCTAGAAATTGTATTGGTTCAAGGGGGTTGGGGTGGTGGGCAAATCACGGGAACTCCACGTGAGCGGAGAAATCAAATATTGCACAAAAATAAAAATAAATGAACAAAATCCCTGCATTTTGGAAGGGCTTTCTGTTTGATATATGTATAGTGGTAAAATAAGATTATAAATAATGTGTACATGATCTCAAAATTGTCATACAAAGAGTCACAGGTGACATAGATATGAAAAAAAGACCTAATCACGTTTGGCCCCAAATGCAGATATCTGCCTCTCATTTAAATTATATCAAAGCAATAACTAGAAACTGGAGGAGATAGAGGCAGTGGGCTGCCCAACTCAGACAGGATCACAGACCAGAAGGTGTCAGGGGCAAATAGCTTATTCAAGACACTCCCTGGCCTTCTTGGGGTGGTGGAGCAAGTGCAGTATTAATGTATCTTGATGATACACTTTGTAAAAGAGCAGCGCTGGTCTTTCATCCACACGTTTCCTTCCATCAAAAGATCAAACCAAGTTCATATTTCATGGGAACGAATCTGGTATAACCAAGTTTTTATAAACACAAACACATTAGAAATAAATCCACCTGTTTTAACAAGCGACATGTAAACATGTTAATCTTGAACAGGTCACACACAAAGCCCAAATGATGAACAAGCCTTGGAAAAGCTGACATATAAAGTGTTGGGTCTCATTTGGACATCACTGGTTCATTGGTGTCTCCCTCTTTATCTCCAAAGTCATCAAACTGGATTCCCTCTTCGTTCTGGTCTCCAGGACCAGCTCTACCAGTCTGACTGCCAAAGGCCTGCTTCCTGCCTTCCAACTGCTAGCTGCTTCTGTGCTGCCCTGAAAACTTTCATCAACTGTATTATCCTGGAGCCTAGGCTTGAAGTATTTATCCGAACATTTCTCTCTTGTTTCTCCTGGGTGGGACATCACCATCTAGATACATCACTTCCAACCAGCCGTTTCCCAACAATTTGATGATTTGGACATACTTGTACCGTTTATCTTTCAGATTTATTCTCTCATACCTCGGTACCTATTTTCACCTCCTTGCCCTTTGCTCCTGGATGTGAAAGGGATGGTCACCTCAATCTGTGCTGACTTCTATCCATGGCAGGGACATGATTCCCACCGGAAGCCACAGCAGCCACTCATGAACAGAGGTTTGGGAGGCCTGCTCGCCTGCAAGAGGGTGTCTCCAGGCACCCTGGATCCTGGTGTCTCTTAAGAGGATACCAGTCAATGTGATTGGGGTCTCATGCTTAGGACCCCATCATGTCATCACCTCCTAAATCCCCACCAGATGAGGTAGGGCTTCAGCTGGCGCTTGGTGGGGGAGGGCAGTGTACAATCCAGTCTAGAGTAGAGGATGACTAATTTGATCAAATCCTATCTCCTCTTTATTAAAATCATATAATCTGTTGCTTTTTCAGCTTGGGTATTCAGCTATTTTACTTAGATTTATAATTGGCTTCATTTTTAAAAATACATAGCATATGTTCGAATGTATACATACGTGGTAAACTAAAAAGATGATTAAGGGGACTTTTATATCAAATCAGGAGAGCGTGTGGAGAGCTGTTGAAGCGGCAGGTGGGCAGGGCCTGGAGAGCCAAGCCCAGCCTGGGAGGAATGTGACCTGGGAGGAAAACAAGGGTGGGGAGGGGCAACGGGGGGGGGGGATGCACCCTGGGGGTGGGGTGTTGGCTGTCACTAAGACAGGTGCCAGGGACAGGACCCCACGCCTTATAAGCTCATGCGGCTGTCCAGCTGCTCAGAGACGCTATTTAAAGCCAGAGCAGATATGCGGGGACACACAGGGAGCTGGCCTGTCACATAAACCAGCTGTCCCTCTTGAGAGTCCTGATAAAGCACATGCCAGGCGCCCCAGCCTGGGAGGCAGAAGGGCACTGGGGTTGGGCTGAAGGCCCCTCTGAGACCAGGAGTCTCAGGAGTGGGGGTCTGGGCCAGAGGGAAGGCTCGTCTGAGCTCCAGGGAGATGAGACTCAGGCTACTGGGTGCGGGGTTGGTGGCCTCAGTGAGACCCCTGCAGGTGGGTCTCCTCGTGACCTCAGAGTCATAGGACAAGGCTCCTCCCGAAGAGACTGAACTGGGCCACGAATGGAACTACCAGCAAAGCAGCAAGA
This sequence comes from Uropsilus gracilis, assembly GCA_004024945.1. Classification (NCBI taxonomy): domain Eukaryota; kingdom Metazoa; phylum Chordata; class Mammalia; order Eulipotyphla; family Talpidae; genus Uropsilus; species Uropsilus gracilis. The sequence goes on from PVHY01018030.1 coordinate 19,872, forward strand.
CTCTCCTCAGACAGAGAGCAAGGTTTTGGGAGCGGTGAGGAAGGGTAAGCTCCCTCCTCTGGATTGTCACACAAATCGGGGCAGCCCCAGAGGGCTCAAGATGGTTGTCCTGCCAGCTGCAGGTCAGGCCCTGCCTGTGCTGGATGCTGCCAGGGTGTTATACTGGGGACGTCTTAGGAGTTAGCACAAGTTGTGAAAGGAGGCATGGATGAAGGAGAAGAGCAGCTTAGTGATCCCCCCCCCCATCCATCTCCCCAAATCTTGACAGCTCTGAGGAAAGCAGGCCTGGCCTCTGGGCCTGTCCTGTGTGCCCAAAGCCTAAAGCCCCAGCCCTTCAGCAACCAGCCATCTTCACAGCTCTTCCGTGAACAAAGAAAGTCCACCCCTTTGTCCTCAGCCTCCCTGTCCTCACACTCCACTCCCAGCCCCTTGCCCTGGGAGCTGCCCACAGCTCCTGTGCTCAGCACCATCACTCAGCTGGACTGTCCTCTCCTTGGTGCCAGGGGCTCTGAGCTCAAGGCCCAACCCCACATGTGGATTTGTCTCCCAGATGACGCCAGCACAAAGGGACAGAGCCAAAAGGGCCATGTGCCTGCCAGGCAACAGCCTGGAAGATGCAGGAAGCAGAGGAGACACAGGCCTTTCCCAAGCTACACAGGAAAGTCGCCCCCTTCCAGCCCACCAGGCCCAGCCTCACATGGTATCCCGGCCTGCGGTCCTCTAGGGCTGCAACAACCAGGCCTCTCTTCACTCAGGCTTCTGTCAAGGGCTCACCATCCCTTGTAAGCCCTCTATTGCAAATAAGTCTGAAGTTGCTTGTAGGGATGCCAGCCACCTACATCCCAGACCGCAGGGGAAATCCCTAGATCCTCAACATTCGCAGGAGGGTGGGCAAGGGAGCTGCTCTGTCCCCAGAGGACACTCCTCCAGGAGGCCTCCTGCCCACCTTTGTCCTCTTGCCTGTCACCAGCGACATCATCTTAAGTGCGACTGGTCTGTCTACTGTGTCCCCGAGAGGAGTTGGGTCGGGCCCTTGGATTTGGGATGTACAAACACGGCGGGCCGGGTCTCCTGTCCTCTGCCCAGTAGCCTGCCCTTGATGGGGGGATGGGGGGGGGAGGCCTGGAGGGTGTAAAGAAATGAAGGACTCACAGTGCAGTCAGCAGCTACTTGGACACCTTTGTGACCCGGACCAAACCAGTGCCCAGCTTACTCTCGGGCCTCAGCCCTGAAGGAAGCTGCAGGGAAACTAATGAAAATCTGTGGAAGCAACGTGTCTGCTGGACCAGGTCACATGTCAAGGGACTTCTCAAGCTCAGAACATGAGCACTCAAAACCTCAGGTCCTTCTGGTGAACCCCAAGTTCCAGAGGGCCAGAGCAGTTCAGGCCCCCCAAGGTTCTGAGCAGGGCCCAACCTACTCTTCTGCCCATTCCCTGACCTTAACCTCAAACTCTCCAGCTGAGGCACTGGCCTAGTGTGGGGCCTGGGGTACTCAGGGTAGGGCCCCAAATCTACCCCCACAATCTAACGCAGAATAGTCATGGGGGGCCAGTCACAGGATACAGCCCTCCAGGGGGGCTTGCAGGGTCACTGAGAGGTATGAGACCCTCCGCGTCTGTGGCATCCAAGACAGGGGCTCACCCCCAAGCCCAGAGGAAAGCAGAGTTACAGATGCCCTATAACAGCCACAGTAATCCTCACACACTGCCAATAACCCCCGTAAAGAGTCTCCAGGGGGAGTCCGTGTATAATGTATTGTTATCGCCTATTCTTCAAGTGCAGAGTTTAATCACATCTTTCCTGAGATCAGTTTTCAGAGAGAGTGAGGGAGGTACAGAAAGGCACAGGGGTCCCAGCCAAGGAAGTGAGGGCGACCAAGCAGTGTGGGGCCCGTGCAAGAGGCAGGGCAGTTTCCACAGACTGGCAGAGTGGCCTCTACAGGCTGTTGTTGCCCAGGGACCCGAGTGTAGGCCTCAGAAAGGACGAGCATCTCCGGAGGCAGCTGTGGGCGGAGAACAGAAGGCGACTTGGAGATGGGAGCCGGCTCTGCCCTTTCCTTGGGTGGGAGCTGGAAGAGTCCTCTCTGCAAGGATGCCTGGGTCCACAGTGCTGGTGAGACCTGGGCAGTGCCCAGGAAAGGTGGGGTCCCATGAGCTTCTGGGCATGCCACAGGCCCAGGATGAAGACCCGGCACACCTGCCCCAAGAGACTGGGCAGGGGAGCACCTGGCTGAGTGTTCCCAAGATTTCTTGGGGTCCCAAGTGGAGGCAGAAGAGGAAAGGGACAGAAATAGACAGGGATGGAGCAGGCGCCTGGCAGAAGGAGGGTCCCCTGAGATGCAGCCTGGCACGTCTCTCTGTGCAGGATCCACTCATCACACCTACAGGAAAAACCCATTAGAACAGGAGAAGGAGGTACCCTCAGGCTGGGAAGGGAATGGGGCCCCTGAATAGGAAGGCATCCCTCTGCCCAAGCCCCACATCCACACTGGGCCAGCAGCTCCAAATCTGCTGCTTGCAGGGTGGGCTTTGCGGCATATGAGGAAAGTCAGCTGAGGGGTTAAAGGAGCCAGAGCAGTACCTGGGCACTCGTGGACATGGACTGAGTAACCTCGGGCACGCAGTATGTGCATGGGTGGGTTAAGCCTAAGAATCCCCCCATCCAGGCCTAGGTCCCTCCTCACCTCAATATCCAGGGTGGACTTTGTTCTCATTTAAGATTCTTGGTGACTACCTGCTCTTTCTGCACCTCCTGCGTAGGGACACTGGGGGAGGGGAGATCAGGGATAAGGCAGCTGTATAAGGACTTGGGGTCCCCAGGATGCTCACCTTCAGAGACGGAGGACCCCAGACCCACCACTCCTCTCTGCGGACTCTGAGCCCCAGGCTGCTCCATCCCCCACACATCCCCTCCACCCTGCCATCTCCAACCCCATTTGCACCACCCTGGGGGTCACCCTGACCAGGCACTCCAGCAGAAAAGGCCCAAAGGAAGAGACCTCGGCCAAGGACACTACCTGGGCCTCCTGCTCTCTGGGCTCCTGGCTCTTGCTGATCCACAGGTTGACCTTGGAAGTCACCGCCCCTGAGAGTTTTAACTTGTCCTGGAAGCAGAGGCCTTTGTCTCAGGATAGGGCCGCCGGCCACAACCAGGGACCTTCAGGCCAAGATGCAAGCCTTGGCGGGCCCCTCACTCCTGCAGCCTCAGTACATGTCACATGCCCCACCCACAACTCCTCCCCAGGAGTCGCCAGCAGGCTGAAGGAGACAGGGCTCAGGAACAGGAAAGGGCCCTTGAGCCAGGGCAGGTTACCCCACAGTTGACACCCAGAAACAAGGAGGTGGCCAGCACCACTAGGACCGAGGTTTAGGGGTGGAGCCTCAGACTTCATCCCGCTGAAGACGCCCGACTGGTCCAGGCCTCACCTTCAGGCTGGAAGTTGACTCTGCTTGGCTCTGCTCGCCCTGTTCCTTCTCAAAGAGGTGGCGCCTACTGGCCACACGGCCTCCAGAGGAAGCCACAATGAACTCCGTGCGGGAGGCTGGATACTTGACAGATTCTGTTCTCTGGGAACAGAGAACACAAGTGTTGACCCACCAGGCTAAGACACCTGGACCCCCGGGGACCCATGCACTTCCTACTGGTGTCCAGGTCTCTGTGAGAGGCCCCACCCACCTTTACAGCCAAGTGATATCGCTCCAGCTTGTCCTCAATCTTAGAGGGGATCCTCAGACTGGCACTGCAGGGTGGGAAGACAAGACAAAGTGGATGAGAGCCCCTCCCCAAGGAGACCAGGTCCAACCCCCCAGACTAAAGAGAAGCCTCCACCACCTGGCAAGGAGACATGGCCACCTCCATTGAGCAAACCATGACTTGGCCAAGGTGAAAATCTGCAGAGTCCAGGGACTTGCTCCACCTCCCTGAACCATCCCAGTTAGTAGGGCAGAACCAGGATCAGAAATATCTCCATTGCCCATCCCATTACTCCCACCTCAAAAATCTCTCCTCACTTGGCAGGGGAGGGGGAGGTCCTTGTTTCCCCTCAAACCTTTTCCCTCACGCTTATGTTTCAGCCAACCAGACACTGGTGATACACCCTGTGCCTTTTCCCCCTATTAAAATGCCATTCCTTCACTTTTCTACCTGAAAGTCTACCACGAGCTCAAGTGCACTTGGCTATCTCTACCTCTGTGCTAGTTTCTGTCAGGCTGACAACTGCACCCACAAAGGAAACCCCCAACCCTAACCCCCAGCTGGTCTTTCCACCCTCAGCTCCCCCAAGGGTTCTTGTGAGCTTAATGGTCTGAGGCAAGTCATTTTGAGAGAGTCTTGCTGGGTTCTGACCTGTGCCACCGCCCCAAACACCCTGAGGCAGCAGCCCTCCATAGGTGTTTAGTGAACTGGGTGCAGGAGGAGGGCAGGATAGCCTAACCCATCAGCACAGCTGAGTTTCAGGGCCTTTTCTGTTAGTCTTTATTTTAGTCAAAACACAGTCCTCAGAGTGGGGAGTCTCATTAAAATGCAGACTCCCAGGCCCCCAGCAGCAGGGCACTGAAGGAAAGACTCTGCTTTCCCTGCACAGTTCAGAGTCCCTCCTGGAAAACCCTCCTCTCCTCCCTTCAACCCTAAATCTTCCCTGACTGGGAGAGCCCCACCTGCCCTCCTCCATGGAGCACTTCCTGGCTCCTCCCCTGCCTGCCTTCGCGTCTGGTCTCAGTCCCCATGCTAATCCAGCCCGAGGGCAGACCTGGTGCCCACAACTCAAGCACACCCCTCCAACTCCTGGGGTCCCATGGCCCAGCTTGGCACAAGGAGACGGAGAGCAGGCACTCAGAAGATGGGCTGAACAGGATCCATTCTGAGACGGAGAGGCCCCAGAGCCCTCACCTGCGGGTAAGGGGTGTCAAGGGTGTTAAGGATGTCTCTGGGCTGTCTTTCTTAGGGCTCATCTGAAAGGAGAAGGGAAGAATGGTGAGTGGGGAGCCAGGGGAGCCAAGGCCAAGAAAGGGGCTCAGTTCTCAGAATACCGCCTCCCCTCAACATCCCTCCGCATCACTGCTCCACCTTGAGCTGAACTTCCACTGGATGCCCAGACCCCCAGACCCCCGACACCTCTCTCCACGTTTAGGGGAATTTTGCCCTCTTACGCTACATAGGGTCAGAAGTCCCCAGGACTATAAGGGTCTCTACAACCACCTACTCGGCTGCTTCCCTGCTGCCCAAGACTTCTGTGCACAGGGAGCTGCATCCCACTTCCTTGGGCCTGGTACATACTAGGGGCACAGTGCGCAGTCATGCCAAGATGAGCCACTGACCCCAGGAATCAAGGAGCAACCAATAAATCGTGGTATGAGGTGAGTGTCCCCTGTCCACATCGCTTGCATATATAGGTAAGGGGCATAGTAGAGGGCACTGGAAGAGCTCTGATGCTCTCCCTGCTGCCCTGGCACCTTCCTCCCCTCTGCACAAGCCTCCTGGTGAGCACAGGAACCATCAAGTCTCGCTCCTGTGGGCCCAGCTTGGGTCAGGCCCAGTCACCTTCCTGAAGTTCCCACCATCCCCACTAGGTGGGGCTGCTCAGGCTTGTCCAAGCAATTTCTAGATCATTAATTGCTGTCCTTTATTGAGTGCCACCTGTGTGGTCTTAGCCACCCTGGGGATTCCAGAGGCCCTCGCTACCCAAAGGACCCTCCTGGGAGCTACAGGAGGCCCCCATGCTGTACCACATGCCTATTCCCTTGGCCTGCCCTCCATAGACGTGGAGACAAAGATGCGGTGCTCTCACCCGAAACGAGAGGGTCCTGGGGCTGGAACGTTTGAGGGAGGTGCTGTAGGTGGTCTGGGTAGGTGAGGTTATGTCCACCTCTTCCTGCTGGCTGGGGATTTTCACCTGGTGGAGCAGGAGGAGTGTCTTTCAGGAAGGAGGATGGGGACTTACCAGACCCAGGCAGCCCCAAACCAAGCTGCCTTAGGGAACCCTGGCTCTTCCCAGGTTGCCTTCTCTGCTCCTCCTGGCCCTGGCCATGGCTGCGGCATGCTGGGCACAGTCCCAAGGGGGTAGGCCTGCAGGCAGCGTTTTCTAGGGGAGCTGCTGGGAGGATCCGAGGCTTTCCCATAGTCTCTGGGATCCTGGAGTCCAGGCCCTGGATGAGGAGGTGGCACTGAATACCAGGCGCTCCCCTTCACACTGCTAGTGCCCTTTCCAGATGCCAGCAGCCTGCTCTGCCTCGGTGTCCCCTAGTCTGACAGCTCCTGGAAGCAGGTAAAGACAGAAGAAACTTCTAGGGCCAATCTGAAGGTGAGTGGTCAGGAGCCAGCAGGGGAGCCAGAGCCAGCTGGGCAGGACTGGAGGGGAGGGTGGAGGCAGGGCGGGGATGGGAGCTGTGCCCACCTGGAGTGTGACGGGTTTGAAGCGAGCAGACACGGGGGGGTTGGAGGAGGGCTCCTGCTCGGCCACCTCCACTGAGCAAGGGGGTTTCTCCTTCGAAAGTTCCCTTCTCAGCTGCCTGGTGGGAACCAGGCTTCCCCCAGAGCCTGCCTGCTTCTGGGCCGGGGGCTGCTCTGAGGCCACCCCCCGCTTGGGCATGAGCTTTGTCTCTGGGGCTGGGGTCTTCTGTGACCCCAGTGACCTCTCAAACATCTGTGCCTTCTCAGACACTGTCCCCCTCTCCGGGCCGGGCATCTTCCTTGGGGCTGGTGGCTTCTCCTCCACACTTCGTTTCTCTATAACCGCTTTTTTCTCGGAGATGGCCATTTTCTCCCCTGCAGCTATCTTTTCCAATGAAGCTGTCTTTTCCGCTACAGACATATTCTCAGGGGCCAGATCCTTCTGAGGAGTTTCTTCTGCGACCAGCCTCATTCTGTGTGATAATGTCCTCTCAGAAACAGAGGACCGGGTCTTCTCTGTGGCTCCCTTCTCTGAGACCTGGGTCTTCTCTAGAGACAGAGCCTTCTCTGAGACCTGGGTCATATCTAGAGACGGGGTCCTCTCTGAGACCAGCTTCCTTCCCTGTGATGATGTCTTCTCAGAAACAGAGGACCGGGTCTTCTCTGGAGATAGGGTCTTCTCTGTGGCTCCCTTCTCTGAGACCTGGGTCTTCTCTAGAGACAGAGCCTTCTCTGAGACCCGGGTCATATCTAGAGACGGGGTCCTCTCTGAGACCAGCTTCCTTCCCTGTGATGATGTCTTCTCAGAAACAGAGGACCGGGTCTTCTCTGGAGATAGGATCTTCTCTGTGGCTCCCTTCTCTGAGACCTGGGTCTTCTCTAGAGACAGAGCCTTCTCTGAGACCCGGGTCATATCTAGAGACGGGGCCCTCTCTGAGACCAGCTTCCTTCCCTGTGATAATGTCTTCTCAGAAACAGAGGACCGGGTTTTCTCTGGAGACAGGATCTTCTCTGTGGCTCCCTTCTCTGAGACCTGGGTCTTCTCTAGAGACAGAGCCTTCTCTGAGACCAGCGTCTTCTGTGGAGACAGGGCTTTCTCTGCGAGGGGCCTCTTCCCATCTCCAGGCTCACTGCTGGCCATAATCTCCTCCTCTCTGGCCCACCGGCCCCGCCGTTCCTGGCTCAGTCTGCGCACCAGGGGCCGATCCACCTCCTTGGGCACAGGGGACTGCTGCCTGGCCTCCCCCAGGCCAGAGTCATTCTGTCCTTTCTGTGCCTCAAGCTGCTCAGGACTGGGGAGTTGTGCCCCCTCCACTGCCTGTCGCCTCTGCCATCGCTCCTCTCGCGTCCGGAGGATGGTTTGGAAGTCCTCGTCCTCATTTTTGGAGGCAGGGTGTGCGGGGTGTGACTTGGGTGACTCTTCTTCCACACTAGGCAGCCTGCATCAGAAGAGCAGTGCGGGGTGGGAGAGAGAGTCAGGCAGGAAGGACCTGGTATGCCCCTGGCCCAGGTCTACCTGCAGGCCTAGATGAAATAGAGCTTGGCCTTCCCCAACATCATCACTTAAATAAGAATCATTTTATCTGTTATGTCCTGGACTTCGATGCCTGTGAACAAAGCATCCGTGCTTCATAAAGCTTTTAGGGTTCTCTGGCAGGCCCAGTCACCTCATGTTCAGATGAGATGAGCAAACACTGACTAAGCTTTACATGTGGCAGGCCCTGAGTGGGCACTGGAGGCCAGAGAGATCAAGCCATCTCCATTCTGTCTTAGCTCAAGACCAGAGATGTTCGGGGATTTGCCAAAGGTCACACAGCTAATTAGTGGTGCAGCTGGGAGTAGCATCCAGGTTTCTGATATGCCATCCACATGCCTGTCAATCACATTAGTCTGAGGGATGAGGCAGCAGCCACAGGAATGGTAGAGCCCAGGACAAACCCTCTAGTCTCCTACTTCTGGGGACCCAAGGGAACACAACCCACAATGCATGGCCTCGGGCAAAGGTGATCCCTCACCATTGTACAGATCCAGGACTTTGAACTCACTGTCTGCACCTTAGTTTCTAAATCTGCAAGCTGGACTTGTTAGGAGGTGACATGAGACTCATGAGAGGCCCTGCACTGTGCTGGCTCTCAGGAGACCCTCATAACCTGCACCTTCCTCCTCCCGCTTGCAAGAACCCTGAAATCCCAGGGAGAAGGCACCAGCTTCCCCCACCCAACCTGAGCACCTGTGTTTGGTTTGCTGGTCTCCATTGGGGGTGAGCCTGGGTGTCCCATTTTCTTCTGTGCTGGTGCTCTTGGTGCGGATTCGTCTACGGCGCTCTCGCTCCAGCTCTTCCTCATCCTCGAGAGACCACTGCTTGGTCAGGCTGCAGAAGGGGGAGGGTCAGTGCATCTGGGGAACACCCCAGTCCCCAGTCAGCCTGCTGTGGGTGAGACTCAGAGCCAGAATGAACCCCTCTGGGCTGCAAAACCTGCACATGATGTGGCCACGGGGAAAGTTGGCATGAAGGAACCCTGACACCTGTTTTTCAAACAGCTACAAAAACAGGATACAAAACAGTTCACTGATCACTGAGCTTGTTGATTATAGGATGAAATGGTAACATTTCAGCTATAATGGAGAAAAAGCTACAAAGCGTTGTTGCCTGGTCTTTGTAACTATGACATCTCTATTATAAAGTTTGCAATGTTAGATGTGGAAGATTTCATGGTTCACATTTTATGTTATCTTGTTGTCCACGTGAACTGCAGGGATATGACCAACCCTTACCCCTGGGCAGCTGGGACCCTGGTGGGCCATCCTACATGAGGGCTGGTGACAGAGCCCTGCTCTTCCCACTCGCGCCTATAGCACCACATCCCTTACCCCACCCCCCATGATGCCAAACAAGTTCCCTACAGATCCTAATGTCCCCTAGGGGAACAGCCATTCCAGATGAGAACCATTTGGGTTTCCTACTCTGAACCTCAAAGAGGGGTATAAGATCCCCTTCCCTGAGGGTGCCTGGCAATACTAGAGGATGGGTCTGGTACTCCCAAGGGGCAGATGAACTTGACAGGTTCCTCCTTCTGTTTGCTCTTAGGATCCCTAGAGGTTATTCCTCCATGTATTATCACAAAAATTCCACAAGTTATTGACTCCCATAGCATTTCCTGTGAGGGCAGACTCAGGAGATCTTTTACTCCCACAAGATTCCATTGTCATCCTTCACTTTCCAGAGCTCTTTGAGCCTTCTTTAACTTTTAGAACCAGATTCCCCTTGCTCACGAGCAGGGGGAGTCATGTACCCTGCTTTCAGCCATGAGGCATTCCGAGTTCATAAGAGCAGCTGGGCTTTCTGAAGCCAACCAACCAACCTCCAATTCCCCCATCTACCTCCTCCTTACTCATCTGCCCATCCCGGTAGCTGTCCCTCTGATAGGGTGTGCCCCCCCCCCACTGTCTCCTGTTTGGGATTGCAGGTTTCAAGGACAGGTAATGTTAAAATGGGAGAATGACCTTAGCTGGAATTTCCCTTCAGGGGGATGCAGGGGGAAGAAAGAAGTGTAACAGATTTCCTGGAAGGCGGGAAATCAGGGTATATAAAGGGTGTGCAAACAAAGAGAAAGATTCGATTCAATTCTAGGCGATTGGATTGGGATTCCAAAATGGAGAGGAGATGGGAATCGGCCATCTTGTAAAGATGTGAGCCATGTGAGCTAGGCCATGTGGCCACCGAGGGCCTGCAACCCTCGGCTGGCCCAGGTTGGCTGCATGTGTGCTAAATGCAGTTAAGGAATTTGCACATTAGAACTCCGTGTTGGAGTTTGTTTTGCTGAGTTTAACTTGTGTCTGCAAGAGGCTGTGCAAAAGTTAGGCCTGAGAAGAAAGTGAACTTTGCTGGTTTGGCACCATGGAGTTCCTGCTACCTGAAGGT
>PVHY01018031.1:0-30081 GCA_004024945.1 Uropsilus gracilis
GCTAGCTTCGCGCGCAGGATGCAGATAATATTCCTTCCCGTCCTTGCCAGCAGGTTCTGTGGAGCTGAAATGAAATCCCGCACATGAGCAGAGCAGGGCAAGCCCAACAGAAGGGCTGTGGCTGCCAAGTCCAGCGGAGGCCTCTGCTGTGACTGACCAGCAAGAAATGTTTGTAACTTACAAATGATGATGCAGATTTATGTCTGGGAGGGGGGCGGGCGGGAGCAGCTGTGTCTGTCGCAGTATCCAGGAAAGTCACCACTGATTCTGATGAGCTTTAAACCAGGAGGACACGGCCCGGGATGTTCACCCCTTGAGCGCGCAGGCTCTGAGTTGCAGCTGAAACCATCTTTTGGGGCGGCGGAGCCTCACCCGAGTGGGCGCCCCGCCCGCACCTCATTGGGAACGTCTCCATCATCATCATCATCACCATCATCATCACCATCATCATCATCACCATCATCATCACCATCATCATCACCATCATCATCACCATCATCATCATCATCATCATCACCATCATCATCACCATCATCATCACCATCATCATCATCATCATCATCATCATCATCATCATCATCATCATGAGACCAGGTTTCGCTCTTTTGCCCGTGGAACCGCAGGCTCACGTTGCCCGGGGTACCACGAACTCAAGCAATCGCCAGGCTCAGCCTCCCAGGTAGCTGGGATTACAGGAGCGCGCCACCACACCCAGCTAATTTTTGAGATTAGGGCTAGCTATGTTGCCGCGGGCGGGTCTCGAACCAGCGGACTCAAGCGATTCCTAGTCTCAGCCGCGCTCTGCAGCTGCGCTTTAAAGGCACACGCCACCATGCCCGGCTTGAACCTCTCCATTCCTTTACCCTCTTCCCACCTCTCGACATTTGCAGCGCCCTTGTCTGGCTGCGTTTACCGCGGGCGGCAGTGAGGAAGGGATCCTGGGCGCAGACTCTTAAACCAGCCCCCCCACCACAGCAGCCGCCGCGCTGAGCGCCCCCGGCGCCCGGGGCATCGAGAGACTCGGGCCTCGCGCCGACCCCGGCCGCAGCCAATCGCTGGCCTCGGAAATGGACCGTTTGGGTCCCACAGATGCTCCGCGACACACGGAGTGACCGGGAGGGGCGCTGTGGCGGAAATGGGGACCCCCCTTCTGGGGTACACTTAGCTCCTCCGGGCGTCCATCCAACACCCGAAGTTCCGTTTCGCGGCTGCCGGGTCGGCCCCCTCCGGAGAGACGTCAGGGCCTGTCACCCCCTTTTGCTTGCACAGGAGGCGCCTCTTGGGGAGCCCAACCGGGCGAGAGGGGGAGCGGGATGGCTGTCCCCCGCCCCGGAAAGCGGGGTGCCCCTGGCGCAGGCCGCCCTCGGCTTCCTGAGCGCCCTGTGGAGCGCCCGGGCTGGCCTGCGCCTGGCCGCGGTCCACAAAGCCTCGTCTTTCTAGTTCTCCCCCGAGCTGGAAGCTGGGGGGGGGGGGGCACCACCCCCCCCAACCCCCGAGCGGCCGCACCCAGCGTCTTGGCCACCCCTAACCCCGCGAAGCTCCCTCGTGTGGGGAAGGTGGCACGGCCTGGGGCCTACAGTCTGCTCCCCTGGCGGCCGCACTCTCAGTTAGAGGCCTTCTCCCCTCACCAGGCCCGGAGACCTCTGCGGCCTCCTGTCCCCGCAGGCCCGGGTCGCGGGAGAGGCCGCGGGCGATGCGCGCTCCTCGCGGGCCGGTGGGAACGGGAGCTGGAGCTGCCAGCTAGTCTCTGCCTCAAGGCGTCGGCCACGCAGGTGCAGGAACACGCACCGTTTCCAGAAGGCCAGGCTCAAGGCCAAACGGTCCAAGTGGCAAGTATCCCGTGAGGGGGCAGGGGCGGGGGGCGCTTAGGCCGAAGAAAGGACGCCAAGGGTCGCTCCAACAGGCAGCGGCTCACGCAGGGTGAGGCGGGGGAGCAGGAAAAGGCAAGGGGCGAGCAGCTTTGGGCCAGAACAGAGCAAGAGCCAGCGCCAGACAGCAGCCGGGGCTGCAGCCTGCGAGCCGAGTTAATTGGTAGAGGGTCTTGAAGAAGTTTTAATTAGATTCAAAAGGCAATTAAGAGCCACTGCAGAGGAGTGATCCGCTGAAAATAATGCTTCGGGAAGGAGGCGAGCTGGTGGGGAAGGAGGGGGGAGGGAAGCAAGGAGGCTGTTAGGAGGCAGCTGGAGGAGGCCTCCCTCAAGGTGGGCCTAGAAGTCTGGGAAAGACAGGCCAAGGGCGCTGTCTTGCTATTATTATAATAGCTATTATTGTCTTGCTATTGTCTTGCTATTATTATAATAGCTCTTGCTATTATTGCCCGTGGAACCGCAGGCTCACATTGCCCGGGGTACCACGGACTCAAGCACTCCCCAGCCTCAGCCTCCCAGGTGCCTGGGATTACAGGCGCGCGCCACCACGCCCAGCGCACAGCAGAGACTCGGAAAGGAAAGGTGCAAACATCCTTACACGCTTGGGGAGGCTGATGCGTTTATGAAGATAGAGAAATGGGGGCAGAGAATTGTGTAAGTCGTCTAATTTCAGATGGGCTAGTTTAGTCTCTTTCTCACAGATACACACAGAGAGAGAGAGAGAGAGAGAGAGAGAGAGAGAGAGAGAGAGAGAGAGAGAGAGAGGAGAGAGAGAGCGTAGGGTGCAAGATTTTCAGCAACATTTATCTATGTACAGAACCTACCTCTAAGACCGAGTCTAATAAAATTAGCTTCCTTTCCATTCAGGAGCTTTTCAGCAAGGACTTACTCTATGCGGAGACCTGTTCCTCCTTGAGCCTGAGATACTATGAAGAAAGAGGAAATTAACTTTTTTGGTTTTTGGTTTTTTGGAGACCAGGTCTTGCTATTATTGCCCGTGGAACCGCAGGCTCACATTGCCCGGGGTACCACGGACTCAAGCACTCCCCAGCCTCAGCCTCCCAGGTGCCTGGGATGGTTTTTGGTTTTTTGGAGACCAGGTCTTGCTATTATTGCCCGTGGAACTGCAGGCTCACATTGCCCGGGGTACCACGGACTCAAGCACTCCCCAGCCTCAGCCTCCCAGGTGCCTGGGATTACAGGCGCGCGCCACCACGCCCAGCTATTTGGGGGGGGGGGCTAGGTCTCCCTACGTTGGCCCTGAGCGGGACTCGAACTGCGATCCCTGGCCCCGGCCGTGGTTTCCTAGGCTGCCACCTACAGGCATGCGCCACCATGCCAGGCCAAGGAAATGAACTTAGAGCAGAGGGTGTTTTCCTAGGTAGTCGGTGTTGTCCATGGTGCCGACAAGCCTTGCCCAAAGGATGGCATCAGCCGCTCGCCCCGTCCCAAAGGGCCTTTGGGCACACAGAGCCTCGCCATGCCTTAATGCGTTTCCACCGTATATCTTCATTCGAATCCTTACTGCTTTTCAAGTCGTTAAAGAAAGGCATTGCTTTACAAACATGTAGCTATTCATCAACACCTCTTCTGTAGCATGCCAGGTCTACTGAAACAAGGAGGGGTTAGCTTGGAGATGAACATCTTTGTGGATGTTAAAACTCATCAGTAACATGCAAAAACACCTTTGAAAGATTTCCTAGCTTTCAAAAGAAAGGAATTATTCACTGGAGGACTTTGAATTAGGAGTAAAGGAAGACAATTTGAATAGGAGTCCGTGGAATACGAAATGTCACTATTCTCTTGAATATAGCATAAAGTAACTGAGACTAGTTTTAAAGAGCAAGCATGAATTGACTTCCATAGCATTCCTCTTTCTGTTTGTATTTCCCCCAAAGTCAACCTACATTGTTTTCTACTTCCTATTTAAAATCAAGTTAATCAGATGAACGTGTTTATTTTTCTAGGAAGTTCCCTAAGTAGTAAACAGAAAAGAATTTTTCACCTGAAAATGTTCGATATTTTAGGAATCTGGGGGGGGGGGGTGAGAAACTATTTGCTGCAGTATTTGCCAGAATAAAATTTTAGCTCTAATTTGCTAATGGATTTAAAGTTTTCTGAAGTCCTTTCTCAAGCATTATTTTTAGATGTAGACACACTACTCCCACTCACTGACATATTTAACAAAACATATGATGCAAAAAATGTCTCAGGTGCAGCTAAGTGGACTGAAGAGACTGTTGATTCCGAGTTACAAGACATACGTGCACAGTGGAGGAGCAGCCGAAGTTCCCTGCTGCCCTGTTTCCTGTTACCGCAATTAATTTGCAAAGAAAGGGGGATCAGGACCTGGTCATGCACGGGGGTTGAATTTTCAGAATTAATCTGCATAGTGAGTCAACATCTTAGAAGCCAAAAAAAAATTATTTATGAAAAAATTTCAGGCACCATAGATTCGAATGCTAGCTTAAATTGTAAACATAAAGAAATTATTTTTATAATTTAATATTTCATGTAGAAAAATCAAAAGAAAAAAATATAAATATCCATAGACTTATGATGCTATTTAAGACAGAAAACACTGACAATATGTAATGTCCTCCACTTTTCTTATTGCTCCTGGCTGACCTTCTCTCTTCCATGCCAGGAGTAACCACTATCCTGAATTTAGTAGCTGCTACCCATGGATTTATTTATATTTTTACTATTAATCATTTCTGGTTTTAAAATGTCATATGAATGAGATAAAAATTTTAAGTATACTACACACCCCTAGGAAAAAATGGAAAAATCTTAAATTTTTTGTATTTTGGATTCACTACCATATTTTTCAAGATGCAGTATTATGCTTCAAGGCTTTCATGATTCTTCCCAATCAGCTATATTTTAAAAATTGAAACAAAAATTAAACTTTAAGATAAATAAATCGAACTCAACTGAGTAAAAGGCGGAATGGATAGTAATGATTATGCTTTGGCCTTTTTCAATAAGTGCAAGAGCTATGTATTTTACACACTTTTAGTTTAGTTGTGATGACAAGCCAAGGCACATAGACTAATAGATATGCACACTTAAAAATTACTGCGTATTTTAATATCTGCCATCAGAAATATTTGCTTCCCAAGGAAAGCTTCGTTTCTCATTTTGAGTACTATTGTAAGTATGTAATGACTCAGGAAGAAATTTACTATATGCATTCGGAATAAAAAGTTGTGCTAGTTCCTGACTCTAGTTATAAACAAAAACAGCGAGGTAGGGTGTTTGCAAAGACGGTGACAACAATGCACCTCTCTGGCACACTTTCTGAAATGAGATCTTTGTCCATCATCTTCTCAACTGGTACTCATCCTTCCCACCACGGATCCAAAGCTGGGCTGGTGCTGGTTTTGATCAAAAAGTATGTAGCTGTAGCAATAACTCTATGACTTGCAAGACTAAGTTTTAAGAGACCTTGAGATCGCTCTTTTTCATTCTCTTGGAACCACTGAAGAAAGATAGGAGATAAGGTGCTTTAGCCAACAGCCTGACTGGACCCATGCTCAACAGATCAGCAAACTGAATGCATGTGCAAGTGAACTTGGGCAACAACAGAAGACTTTCCCAAGCAAGCCACAGAGCTATAACAAATATGAAATTATATTTGCTTTAATCCATACATTTTCCACAGGCAAAAAAAAAAAAATAGCAAGACCTAGTCTCAAAAAAAAAAAAAATCCATACATTTTGAGGTGGTTATCATGCTGCAATAAATAACTGAAAGAATATTCTGAGAATGGGTCTGTGCTATAGATCTGGCATATTTCACTGTTAGGCGAAGGTGATAAGAAAATGTTCTCAAAAAGAAATCTCACCAGTTCTGTATCACAGTAAAATTCAATAGTTAGACGTTGTTGAGGTGTCATTCCCACTCAGTCCTCTGAGGTATGTCAAAGAAAGTGAAGAACTTCCCATGAAATGAAAACTTTCAGACAACAAAAGCAGACGACACTGTCCTTGCTAATAAGTATTTAGGAAACCCTGAACAACTCTGACATCGATATTATTTCTAATTGCCATGAGGACGCTATAATCCAAGTACACACAAAAACATAACAAATTTCAGAACAATAAAAGCATATGAATACTATATGTAAGCTGACTTGATTAGAATGCTTGTTGGAGTTGAATTCAAAGCTGGGAAGGGCAATGCAAGAAAAGGTTTTAGCAGTGCACATTGAGTAAAATAAGATGCCATCTTGCAGGAAGATGTGGGATGGTGCTATATGGGAGGGAGGGGGACAACTGGGAAAGATAAAAGAAGCTTGCTCTATATAAGGAATGGGTGGGAACAGGAGAATATTTTCCTCGAAGTAGTAGCATGTGACTCTGAGAATGCTTCCATTTGCAAGTAACTAAAACAAAATCATCAGGCATAATAAGCAAATAAACAAAAAGGACTTTATTGGGTCACAAAATAAACTGTCTGGAATGTTTCAGTCCAGGGGCACAGACAGGTTCAAACATGCCGTGTGGCCCTCAGCTCCTGCTAGGGAAATGCCTCCTAGGAGTAGAACGACTGGTTTGTTGTGAGTCAGGTTTGCGTTCTATACTACAAGGAGTCCCAGCTTGAAGAGTTCACTTGAGGTCCAGAATTAGGCTTACTGCCCATCTCGTTAAATAATCAGGAAATCAGCATGTGTGTGTATGTGGTTGCTATGCTCTGATGGGACAGTTCCTTTCAAGTTCCCATGCCAACTTCTAAAAACAATGAATCAGCTCCATTCAAAAGGAATGTTCTGAGAATCTGAGAGAAGAGAAACATTTTCCTAAGGCATCAAGAAGGGTTACAAGGTGGCTGAGTGGCGGGGAGGTGGTTGAGGAGGGAGGGAGGAGTAAAGAAAAAAATTCTTAATTAACGGGTTTTTCATCATTATTGAGTAATGTTTATATTTTAAACATCTGTAGGCTAAGACTTAAAGGTAAGGGGACTTGGAAAACTCTTTTTCTCTTCTACCTTAATGTAGCAACTTAAAGAAATAGGTTATAACAATATTTAAGTTACTAAAGTGAAGATTATTAGTCTCTTAACCTATAGTTTCCATATTTTTTACTGTAGAGGTACTAAACCTTTCTACTCTTACAAGATTAAAAGATTTCACCTAAAAATTGTACTTATTTGAAATTCCACAACATTCTTAACGAAAAAATATTATCTGCATAATTACATTAAATGGCTTCTGGAATACATTACCACTAATGATGCTAATAGAGTTAGTCCAGATGCAAACTATAAAAACATCCATTATCTTTTGTCCTTGAAGGAACTTCAAAAATTGCTTTTTTTTTCCCTTGTAGAAAGCCTACTAATGCTATACACAGATTTCTTGCATATTGTTTATAAACTATTTTACAGTGCCTCAATAGCTCACCGAACTTTCTAAAAATATATCCCTAAATTTTGTACTTTCTTCCATGGCCCACTTTCATATATAATTTATTTAATGACTGAGGTAGCCAACATATTTAAATCTGCTTTTTAATTTTTCTTCCTAACTTGTATTTAGCCCACAGATTTTAAGTAGTACCATATATAACTAAGACAATTTCTATTATTTTAAGAAACAAATATAAGGTTCCATTCTTGGTAACACAAAGAATTTGAAATAGATTTTATTGTCCATCAGTGTTATATTAACTTATAGACTTTATAAAATACATCTGCAATGTTAAAGGAATTAGCATCAATGTTTTGGGTCTCAAGTTCATAAGAAAGTCAAAAATGCTACATAAGGTGTTTACTAAAAAGTAAAGCAGATGTTTGCAAGATTGACAAGGATATGGTAATAGAAGAGTCTATTTAAAGCCTATCACATTTCAAGCTCAATGAACAAAGAGATACCTCTGATAGAGTATATAGCATGCAAACTTCTGCTAGCTTTGGGTGTTAGGATGATATAGTCACACAGGTACGAGGAAGAGGTGCCTCTTCCAACCCTCTGGAGTCCAGGGGTTCCCCGAAAAAAAGACTACAAGACACTATCATTTGACCCAGCAATCACTCTAGTAGGAATCTACCCAAAGGAGACCTCAGTTCTTACATAGAGGGACACCTGTACTCGGATGTTTACTGCAGCGCTATTTATAATTGCAAGGACATGGACACAACCCAAACGTCCCAAAACGGATGAATGGATGAAACAGATGTGACGTCTATACACAATGGAATATTATTCATCCATTAAAAATGACAAACTTGATGAATCTGAGATAACGTGGATAGCCCTAGAAGAAATCATATGAGCCGAAACAAGTCAGAAAGCAAAAGACAGAATCCAAGTGGTTTCACTAATATAAGGGACATAGGAAAAACAAACAAAAGGCCAGGAGGAAAAGCCAAAACAAGCTAACAACCAAACTAAAAGAACACAACAGGGGAGGGGGAGGAGGGGGAGTGGTCTGGGACGGGAGGTGGTGGGTGAACACAGGGGAATACAAAGATGTGAAATATATATATATATCAATTATTTAATTAAAAATATGCCTGGGGGTTACACTCTCCCACTGGAGATCTTGGTAGGTCTAGCAACAGCCCTGATGCCTTTCCAAGGTGAACACAAAAATTCCGGGTGAAATCCCTGATGCCTTCCCAAGGTGAACACAAAAATTCCGGGTGAAATCCCTGATGCCTTCCCAAGGTGAACACAAAAATGCCTTGCTCTGCAGGTCGTACTCAGTGTGGTTACTGGCAGTTTCTGGCTATGTACCCCCAGAAGCCTGCCAAGAGGTCACTGAACTGGAAGGTTCCTGGAGTCCCTTGCAAAGAAGGCTGCAAAAGATATGCCTGAGGGGTTTGTACTCTCCAGCTGGAGCAGAGAAACCCCACAAGTCACACTAGGTCTAGTTAGTGAAGTCCACCATTTTTAAATCCATCATTTTAAAGGAAGTCTGTGACTCAAATGCCTTTTTTTTTATATACTAGGTCTCACTATGTTGCCCGATCCTGGGGAATCAAGGGATTCCCAGCCTCAGCTTCCCAGGTAGCTGGGATTACAGGCACATGCCACCACATCTGGCTATTTTTTTTTTTTTTTGAGACTAGGTCTTGCTATATTGCCCATGGTAGTCTCGAACCCACAGAATCAAGCAATTCCTAGCCTTGGCATCCTGAGGCTGGGATTACTATTTAAATGTCATCTAAAATGTCCTCACAGAAACACACCCAGAATGTCTGAACAAACATCTGGGCATCTGTGGTGTCAATTACACATAAAACTAACCATAACAAATGCACCCCTTGTCAACATCACACATCTCCTCAATCCATACCTAATCTCCAAATAAAACCAATAGTAGGTTATGGTGACAATAGTAGATCATATCCTGGTAACACAATACAAATATTCTGCATACAACCAAAAATAGACAAGCCTCTTCCCTAGGTGCAGATTAAAGGCCTTAGCTCATACTTCCTTTTATTTCCTCCTACCTGAACTAAAATACTGTGATATCAAGTTGATAAGTCAAATTCATATAAATTCAATACATTTTGTATAACATGATAAGGGATAAACAGAGAAAGAAGACAAAGATATTTGCTCTGTGAACACACATACACATGGAGTCTAATGAAATAAAGAGAAAATACAGCGATTCCTTGTTTCTAGAACAGGTCCATGGTTATAGCTGGTAAAACCTTCTTTCTCTACTATATTCCTTTTGCCTTTAGCAAAAACAACAGATGGACCCAATTTCACATGGTGAAATGACCCAGACCTTTCTACCTGAGAGGGTCTCACACGCACGTGTTATGTCCTAGGCCAGCAGAAAGCCTCAAGCAGGGAAGTCGAGGCCAGAAAGGAGGAAATGTCCAAATCACTGAGCTGTTACGTGTTTCAATCTTATTACAAATGTTGGAAACATTCCCATAGTTGTTTTTTTCCCCCCTTCAGTGTTTAAAATGCTTTGAACTTACAATCTAACCTCATTCATATTTCAATTAGGAATATCTTTTATGATATTCCTACCAATATATGTCTACCAAATGTATACCAATATATGTTGGTTTTAGAAGACATGTATCAGAGGATCCTGGGGAACAAGCTATCCTTTTTTGTTCATTTTTTGGGGTCAAGATTTCTTGTTTTCATAGGAAGTCTTAAATCTCATTCATCTACATATCACATATCACTTAACATTTTTTTTTTTTGAGACTACGTCTCTCTATTTTTGCCCATGGAACCGCAGGCTCTCGTTGCCCAGGGTACTACAGACTCAAGCAGTTCCCAGCCTCAGCTTCCCAGGTAGCTGGGATTACAGGCATGCACCACCACGCCCAGTTATTTATTTACTTATTTATTTATTCTTTGGAACTAGGTCTTGCTACGGGCCCCAGGCAGGACTCGAACCGCGATCCCTAGCCCCGGCCGCTTCATAGGCTGAAGCTTACAGGCACGAGCCACCGTGCCCAGCCTTCACTTAACATTTTAAAGGGGTCAAGTCAAGATATAAATCATCGAATCACCCCAAATGCTACACACAAAGATATAGCAGGCTAGTGAGTGATGGGTGGAAGGGTGCGATTTTATTTTGGATTGTCAATGAGGGTTTCTCTGTGAAAGGCAGCAAGAGCTGGCATGGTAAAGATATACGGGGATGAGTATTTCTGTAAAGAGCAAGGTACAGAGGAGAAGAGAAGAGTTTGGGACATAGACCGTACTACAGGTAGCCAGGAGAAGGGCTTGGTTTACGTGCTAGAGGGTTTTAAACAGAGAAATTATATGCCCTGCATATATCTGAAAAGGAGTGCCATCACCGTGGAGGGTAGATTGTAAGGAATCAAGGGAAGTAGCAGAGACACTGGATGTGATCATCTAGAAATAATTTTCATTGTGTAGTACTTCAGTCTGAGAGGGCTTTAAACCATGCTAATACCGATCAAAGTACTTTCACTTCAAAAGAATACGAAGATATTCCCCAATTTCTAAGATTCACAGATGAAGATAATTCCATCAGAGGTCCAATACACTCAATAACAAACATTTTTAAATTCATGAAGACAAAGTGCAGACACCAAGTAAAGAATGCACAACTGAGAAGCTGTAATAACTCCTTATTTTAAACTTTTACATTAATGTTACAGTTTCAAAGTATGTGCAGTTTTTTTATTATTCCCAGAATAACTTACAGGACCTGCACTGTGTAGAGAGTTTGGGTAGCTGGATGCTTTAGTTTTGGACCCTGGACATTTACATTTTAAACAAGTTCAATGATGATTTTTTACGTATCAGGACGTTTAAACCAGAAAATATCAGAGGAACAGGAGAATATGACTTTGAATATCAATATTAAAAACAGAGAAGATTGTATTCTATTACATGATCTCAAATCCATTTTTGAATAGGGTGAGCTATGAATAAAAGAAAATTAAAATTGCATTACTCTGTCATAATTCCAAGAAAAACAATGAGTTAAACCACAATAAAAATCACAGGAGGATATACTTTATTAATTAGATGACAATAAAAAAGCATTAGGATGAGAGCTTTATGGTAAGAATGACCTTAGGAAACTTGCGGAACAACTTGATTTCACAGTTAAGACAACTGAGACTCAGAAAAGTTAATTAACAGCCAAAAAGTAACACAGAACAGACTGTGGACTCTTCAGAATCCTGCTTCCCATTTTCTCAATGACTACACCATCAGTCACCTAGGAACAGTTCTAGAAATAGAAGTCTTTATCCTGTTTCCTACAGAACTAGGTGACGGTGATACTTGGAGTAATCTGTTTAACAAAATCTGAAATACAAAGAATGAGACTTTACCTGAAAATTCTGAACTTAAACCAACATCTTCAGTTATATGGCATTTAATTTTTTTCTGAGACTAGGTCTCACTATGTTGCCTGGGGTAGTCCCAATTCCACAGACTCAAGCGATTCCCCAGCCTCCCAGGTACTGGGATTACAGTCACCTGCCACCGTGCCAGGCTGTTTTTTTTCGAGACCAGGTCTCTCTGTTGCCTAGGGTAGTTTTAAACCCCCGAACGCAAGTGATCCATGGCCTCTTGCCTCCCAGAGCTTGGATTACAGGCACGCGCCACCACATCCGGCTAATGTTCTTCAAAAATTGAGATGCTGTTTCCTTTTGTGGTATTTTACTTCTTAAAAAATGTGATGCTTTTTCCACATACTTAGCTCATCGTGAACACAGATATTTGTGGGATGCTGTGAACCTGTGACATTTGCATTCAGAATTATCTATTCCCAACACCTGTGGCTACAACTTGTAGTGGCTCCCTACAGGGAGAAGAGTCTTGTGGCCAGGGGCTGGGCTTGTCTATGTGAATGGCTTCATGTAGCAGAAGGGAACAGACTGGATGGGCATAAATGCACTTACACACTTGGCTGCAGTAGTTGTTGATGCCGGTTCTTTGTATCAGTGCTGTTCGCCACTGCAAGGGCACCTCCAGCCTTCCCTTTCCACCTGGGCCCTGCTTGGAGAAGACGTGCACTTGACCCACAGCCTGGAGGGCAGCCACAGCAATCAACCAACAGCTGCCAACAGGCCACACGTCTGAGAAACATGTCACTAAAAGCCACCAAAATTTTGAAGTTGGTATTCATTCTAGCCTAATAAAAGCCAACAAGTGCTCTCAACTCTGGACCAAAAATCTGGCACCTGAAGTAGAAAGATATCAAAAAGCAATACTCTGCCATTCCCAGGCCAAGAATCTTTGTTATGATAATGTGTACATATATTATTCATGTGCCAGCATATACTTTAGTGATAGAATGTTTTTCAGCAGTTTAGAGTGATGTGATGGGTTTATAAATGAGCTATGGTTATTTATGTTTGGAAAATAGGCATAATTAATCTACATGACAATTGCATCATATAAAAGTGCACCAATATGTAGAAAGGAAATGTCACAATTTATCTGGGGGATAAAATTTTCACATTCCCTGGAAATATAGGGAGATTTTTAAAAAAATAATAATCCCATAAATAAAGTGCTCTAAAAGCTTATAGCACCAATGTTAGGTTTATATTAGCCAAAATAATGAACTTCTTACAGGTTTTTTTCAAAAAATTTCTCCCTAAAATTTCAATTCTCCTACCAATGTTTCTTGGATTTTAGCATAGGAAAGTTTAATTTTATTCTTTGAATGCATTCAGTGGCAAGGAACAATTTTGTAGATATTGACTTCAGATAAGATCACCTTTGAAGGAAAACTAGCCAATACTTTTTATGCCTGTTTCTCAGAAATCTTTAACAGCTTCTTCTGGCCATGATGAGCTGGAACTATTTAGTGCCAGCTCACAAAAACAAAATGCGTGCAATCTTATCCAAACCTAGCTTTTAGGCACTTCATGTTGAGCGCTTGAAATCAGCCCTGTGAGGTATTTACAGAGCACTCTACACAGAGTGTGACGCCCACACCAGAGTCAGTCTTCAAGCAATTCTCCATGGATTACTAGGCTTAACCATTCACTTTAACATTTAATGTTCAAAATAATGTTTACAGACTAATTAGACTTATGGAGCAGGCTTTAAGGCCACTGAGTTAAAACTGAAGCTCTTGGCTCGTGACAGCAGCTTCTAAGGGGTGAAGATACTAAGAGGGAGGCCTAATGATGCTCCAGATAGATACACTCTGTGCTCAGACTCTAGGCCCTGGGCAAGCTGATGCACCCAGAGTATGGAACGAGACCGCGAGTCTGACAAGGAACCTACATAATGATGGGAAATCAGAGTCGTGCTGAAAGACAGCAGCAGGAGCGTTGTCTAACAGTCTCTTCTCTTTATAGGTACACTGGGGAGATGCAAGCTGACAAATGGTGAAGGGTAACACACTCTAGGAATACATACTTTCAAAGCTTTCATCTTCACAAATACTTCTGATCATAAGTATTAATAAATGTTTTCGGTTTTGCTGAATAGAGTTACTTTTAAAACAAAGTAAAGACTTGAGCACCTCAGTCCATGAGGTTATCCGTCAGCAGAAATATCTCAAGTAAGAAACATGGGATGCCATAATTTGTGTTAGTATGAACAACTCTCTAGCTTGGTATAATCTTAGAGCAATGTATAAATATTATATACATGGCATTGCAGAAATTTAACTTCTAAGAAAAATACTAACAGAAATAGACTTCAGTCTCATAGACATGTAGATCTGAATTTAAATATAATATGACTACGTATATAATTAACATTAATATAACACAAAAGTATCTACTGGAAAGATGAGTCTCTAATGATTATTACTTTTATTCATTTACTGATGTCAGCAAGACAGATGATAGGAGTTGATATTATTATACCTTTAATGTTTTATATTAAACATTTTTAAAATAATCACTGATCAGAATTTAAAATCTAGACATTTTAAATTACACAATTATTACAAGAGTGTATGGATTAGCACAACATGGAAACATAAAATAAAGCAACTAACCAGTGAAATCCTAAGCACAACTATTGCAAATCTTCAGATGATACAGCTGCTCCTTTAGGTATTTCCACTGACTAGACTATGATTCATATTTCACAGAATTTTAGGATATCAAAAGGAAATAGTCTAATAATCTAATATAGAAATACAGTTAGGTTAGAAATTATGGGCCAAGACAAAGAAGGATTCATGCTCAGATATATTTTTTTGTCACACACCAATAATTTCCTAATCTTCTGAAATCATAAATTAAAAATATTTTATTATAAATGAATCACAATGTTTTCGTTAGCAAATATATTGAAAGTTATTGTACTGAATACCTTTTATATCATCCCAACTGTTCTGAGATTAGTTTCCAAGAAATACTAATATCCCACAGAAAAAATGGGAAAAACTATAAACCTAATTCAAGTCACCTTCACAGTATCCATTAGCATATTAAAGGTCTGAAATCAGCCCTAAAGAAACCTGTCCTTGTTGAATGTGTTATAGCCCAGGCTTATTTCACCACATAATTTTTCCTTGACACATAATTATATATGTAGTCACTTAAATGCATTCAGTAAATCCAACCCCCCATCTATATTTTGCAAACATATCACTATATTGTTGCTGCCAAAATATTTTGCTGACTAAATGGATGGATGAATGTGTCTTATCTTGAATCATTCATTTCATTCTAGTTGACAACGAGTAGTCTTGGAATGGCTAAAACCTATGAAACAATTTAGGAGTTAATTAGTAATGAAGGAATCAGTTTGTACAAAAGACAAATGCGAATATGGTATCATGAGTGAAAGCAGGAAAACACTGTGCCTGATTTCAGTTTAAGTAGCAAGAGCAAAGTAAGTTTTAACAGAAACAAGTTTTAACCATCTAAATCTCATTGGGGGGGAATTACTGAGAATGCAGAAAGAAGCGAATAGCAGTGTGAATGCAGTTTACAGATCGCAGATTCACATAATTTTAGCATTTAAAATGCACCCAAGTTGACATGGTATCATAACATGAGGATGGACTGCTGGTGTTTAGTGTACGAATGATAGCTCCTCTTGCAGGTTTATCCCAGGCTAATCTCAAAGAGACTGTGATACAGTCCTGTCTCCTCAAACCTTCCATTCTACTCAGAAGTGCTTTGAAATGACTGGTTTTGAAAGTGAGCTCATGAGACACTCAATTTTTATCTTGTTGTTTCATGTTACAGAATAATATTAACAATAAAGACATGGACATTGAACATTTTTATATAAATACAATTTCAATCACCTTAGTCTGTTACCTGTACAGACTCGCATTTGTAACAGAAAGAACTGTTGCATTTATGGTGTGTAATCTAGTCAAGTTATCTGATTATAGGACTGCTTGCTTTTACATTTCTCCAAAATCTATAGCTGACTGTACTAAATCATTTGTCAAATACACTGCTAAAAAATTTCCCTTCCTCTGAAAATTATTTTTCATTTCAGAATGTAATGAAATAAACCATTAGTAGTATTCAAATGTATAGAAATACAAACCATATATTTAGACAAAAAGGCAGACATTTTAAAATATACTTTCTGCCATGCCAAAGTCTTGACCTCTATCCGTATTTGTTAAAAATATATAATAAACCATGATCTGAATTAAGTACATTTTCCCTTTGTACTTGTAGCTATTGATGCCAATAACCACTTCCTTTTCTTACTGATACCAGTTCTGTACAAAACACAACTGCAAGTATAAACTGATAGCTCCTGGAATAGGTTTTTGGTAACAGCTAACATTCTGTTAAGGGTCATTGGCAAGATTTTCAGAATGACTAAAAAATGTTCTTCTGAAGTATCAATAATAAATGTGTGGAAAGGTAAAAACCCTGTCATGCTGATAAATGTGTGATTAATGGTCTTAAAAATGAAAGCTACTCTTTGAGTAGAAAGCATCCTTTTATGATTTAAAGTTAAAAATAATCAAACCTTTAGTGACCTGGTAACTAAAGGTAATTTCACTGACTTCTTGGTAGAAGTGTTCTATTTGCAAATATGAGTTTTCAGTCTTTAGTTTCCAGGAAACACCAAAGAATAAAAATTGCTTCAAAGAAATCAGGTTTTCTTTGCTACATATGGGATCAAAACTAATCTCTCTAAAAGAAAGGAAATAAATAGTAATTTCTAAATATTTTGCTACATTTTACATACGTTAGGACCTTATTTCAGAGAATATTTTTTTCAGAAACAATCAGATTGGACCTCTTTATTACTAACACTGGGAATTTTACCTTCCAAAATGCTAATTTTATTCAAAAATCCACTGACAATGCTAATGACGACAGAGGTCATTTGGCCTCAAACTTTAATAAGTAGTCTAGTAATCTACATGAATTTTCTCATGAAAGAAACCCTGTACACTATTGGTGGATCAACTAGTATATCCATTATGAAAGATAGTATAGTGGTCCCCTGAAAATTAATATTAGGAATACCATATGATTCAACAATACTATTTCTGGGTATGTATCCAAAGAAAATGCAATCAAAATCTCAAATATCTGCAATACGACATTTATTTCAGCATTATCCACATTAACCGAGATACGGAAACAACTGTCTGTTTATAGGTAAAATGATTACACAAACACACACACTATACATCATTAAATACAACCATATATATATATATGATTCTAAATATACATATTTATATATGGTTTATCTGTATTTAATAATTATGAGATCCTAGAATAAAAGTTACAAGTTCAACTCACAGCCCAAATCCATCCTGCCCCTTAAAAGTAGCTTCTATGTTTTCTAGTGGCTAAAATGAACACTCAAAAATATTTTATAGCATGTAAAAATTATATGAAATTCAACTGTTACCGTCCACAAATATCTTGGACATAGCTGCATGCATTCACTTACACATGGCTGCTTCCACACTACAACTGGCAGAGCTGAACGGTGCAACAGTGAAGTTCTCATTTTCACTGGGGCTACAGGGGTGGTACACTTGGAACCCACACATTGTTATATCGCAGTGTTCTGAAGTTTTTATTACCAGCATCTATTCATAATGTCAGAACAAGAAGAGGAGCACAGCCAACATCAAGTGTCATGTGTTAAAGTACACTGGACTAAGGATTATTGTGTCACTGAATTGGATGGCAAAGCTTTGTGTTGAACATGCAAGGATACTAGCAATACATCAAGGATACCACATGCTTTGGTATGAGAAGACTAAGTATCACCATATTTTCATCACCATATTTTCAATTTGTAGGGATGCAGTGGCCAGAAAAAAAAATTGGAAAATTTAAAGCAAGGTTCTTATCAGAGCAGAATTTATTTACAAAAGCTAAAAGTGGACAAAAGCTACAGGCAAAGTAAGTTTCTAAGTGGTTCGTTTGTTAGCCAAGCAAGCAAAGCCTTTTACCAATGGTGAGTTAATTAAGTTGTTTTTGGTTCACCACTAAAGAAATGTATCCAATGTAAACTTGCTTAAAACTATTAAATTAGACATTTGGCAAGAACAGTTGCTCAAAGAATTGAGAACACTGGGAACCACATCAATAGTCAATAAAAAAAAAAAAACACAGCAAATGATTCGATGTGGTTTCTTTGGCTCTTGATGAGTCAACAGATGTTACTGATACTGCCTAGTTATTGTTATTTGTTTGATGAGTCCGGTGCCAAGGTTGAAGTGACTGAAGAGTTAGTTTCTATGAATAGTCTGTGTGGAACAACTCTAGGCAGTAATATTTTCTAAGAAGTTAAGAAAAGATGAATTCAGGAAAACCTGAAGTAAAATCTGCTAAGATGTGTTTACCAATACAAATGGTATTGGTAAAAACATGTAGAACAACAAAGCAGCTTAATTACTCAAATTCACAAGGCTTGTGAAACATGTAGCACTTAGTAGATATGGTTTTTTACTGTATTATTTATCACAGCAAGCACTGTGGAATATATATTTGTTACTTCACTAGTAATGATGAAATTGACTTAACCATCATTAGATCCATATCTTTTGACAGAAAAGTTGAAAATTCTGATTTGCCCTAATAGACAGTTTGCTGGCTTAGCAAAGGTTGTGGAATTGAGAATTTTTGAGCTCAGAGCTGATACTGAAATTTTTCTGAAAAGAAATGTCCTCAATCACCATCATAGAATACTGACAAGCTTAAGATTAATTCTTGTTGCGAGTTTTGGAACTAATTCAACCCAAAATGGGAACAAATCACCTGACTATTCATTAAAATAAAAATTCTTCTGAATCAGCAGGTCTAGGAGTGTTTCCAGGGGTGGAACCAACCAATCATTGTTTATATGTAAAACCTAATAACTAAAAAATTTTGATAATAAGTAACATTTTTGAGTCACAAATTCATGTCAAGTACTTAATTCCTGTGCTATTAAAAGATGAGGAGCAAGAGCTCTATTCCCACACAAATGTGCAGCAGCTATGCCATCAACTTTTCATTTGTTTATTTATTTTTGAGACTAGGTCTTGCTATTTTTGCCCGTGGGACCACAGGTTCACGTTCCCCGTGGGACCGCAGGTTCACGTTCCCCGGGGTACCACAGACTCAGTTTCCCAGGTAGCTGGGATTACAGATGTGCGCCACCATGCCCATCTATTTTTTGGGGGACTAGGTCTCACCACGTTGCCCCAGGCAGACTCGAACCGCGATCCCTGGTCCCTGCCATGGCTTCCGAGGCTGCCACTTATAGACACATGCACCTGTGCCCGGCCTATGCTATCAACTTAAATGATAGGTCAGTAATGTTTTCTGGACTTCAATTTATGTGCAAAGGCAATTTCCACTTTTCAAAATGCATCCAATTATTCACTGGAGGAACTTCTACTCAACAACTGTGAGTGATTAATCTACAATGTAGTAATATTCTAAACAGAGAAGATCAAAAGCAGAATCTCACAGGATTGTATCCATTCCTTCCAACTGATAACAGCATTCAATGAAAATCAAATTCTTATGAATTAAGTATTTGGCAATGCCCATGTGTATGAAAAGGCATTTTCCAAGAAAAACATGTAGCATCTTATGAGATATCAACATTAACAGATGAAGACTAATGATCAGTCTTGATGATGAAAATACTTGGAATTCCAATTAAGTGTAAGTTCTCCTCCCCGAAAGTATTTCTTTATTGCTAGTAGGATGGTATTACAAAAAATTATTCTCAATTATTGTACTGTTATATTTTGAATTCAACCAATAAAAAATTTATGGAAATTCATTTTCTCTCAAGTTCTATAAATATCTATTTAATAATCTCAATTTTCTCTCTTAGCCAGCAAAGCCTAAAATATTTACTCTCTGGCCCTTTACCAAAAAAAATGTGTGCTGATTTCAGTTGAAAATGAGAGAAGCCACCCTGAACACTCAATACATATGTTGAAGGCAATGCTTCCAAAGTCAGATGGCTGGGTGTGTGTGCTGGCTCTGCCACTAACAGTTTTTTGATCACAAGTAAGTTCCTCACTTCCTTTGCTTCAGTTTCCTCATCTGTATATGGGAGTAACGTTATCTATTGTATAAGGTGGCCGTGAGGAGTAAGCTAGAAGCTGCAAAGAGCATGAGAGAGTGAGAGAGTGCCTGGTACAAAGTAAGCGTCAACTCAATGTCAGCTGCCACCTTATCACAAAAGTATTACTTCACCAGTTGGTAGCTGAATTGTACATCTCATCTTCCTAGAAGGTCTTCTGAAGAAAACACTCAAAATGCTTACATATATCTATCTGTGCGTGGAAAGACAATCCAAGTACATGAAGACAGCAATGGAGGATATTCAAAGCCTTGTCACTGCCCCATGCTGTGCCACCAAAGCATGGGGCATAGCACCAGGACGAGACTTGCACTGACGATTTCTCACATGGAAGAGACTGTATTAATATCTGGGTACTCTAAATTCACAACACTACCTCTATAGTTTATAAGAGAATAAACAATATTTCTAGGAATAATTTGTAACATTTACATTTTTAAAAATCTCTGACAATTCAATGACATGTTCTTATTCAGCAAATACCTACTGAATAGCTATAGCTACTATTTGCCCTGTGCGTAAATTCACTACATTAAAGACTTTAGGAGGGAAATGTTTTCATATATGCATTACTGAGAGTACTCTCAACCACTGCATAGAGATAAATATATTAACTGCACTTTTTTTTTTTAAAACTCAATAAGCTTTTTCTTAGATGATTACAAATTTTAAGACAAGAAATTCCAGTGTAGTCCTAATCCGGTAGGATGGCCCTCGTCTCAGGCAACTACTGAAGACTTAACTTGTGGCCAGTACAACTGAGGAAT
This sequence comes from Uropsilus gracilis, assembly GCA_004024945.1. Taxonomy (NCBI): domain Eukaryota; kingdom Metazoa; phylum Chordata; class Mammalia; order Eulipotyphla; family Talpidae; genus Uropsilus; species Uropsilus gracilis. Next base: position 20,617 of record PVHY01018031.1, read on the forward strand.
GAAACTGTTAATTAAATGTCACTGAACTGAAATTAAGTCGCCACATCTGGCCAGAGACTGCTGTACCCACCAGCAGAGCCCACGGGATCCCGCTAGGACCTGCAGGTGTTGGAGGTTAACATTTTGTCTGTATAAGAAAATAAATTTTAAACACTATATATACACTTAGTATTAGTTTGTTAGTCAAAATAGCTCTTTTCATTCACAAAGTATTTTCTGTAACATTCTTAGCAGCAGAAATAAATTCATTATTTAATAAAGCAATGGATGCTTGCTTGCTTGCTTGCTTTCTCTCCCTAGCAGATTTCTAATTATTTACATTGTTGGAGTGCAGAAGAAAATACACATAAAATCTACCTATCATTCAGACATCTTAATTTTTCCCTCTGTCAAAATTTTAAGGTACCTGCTAAACAAAAGTTACTCTGTCTAGTCGTTTACCTCTTGTTCTTGATGATGTTCCTATTTTTATACTAGTATATCTAGTAGCGAAATAATCACAATAAATGTGAAAAATTAAAAATTTTCAAATTGGAAAATTCATGTACTAGTTTAAAAAATAATTGATAACAGACGAAAAATCAGACTCTCCAACCAATTATCAATTTTGTACACCCCAAAGAAAACACTGGCAAAGTAGCAAGACTTATTAAAAAGACATTCATACATGGAGGTATGAAAAATTAATTTTATTTTTGGCATAAATATCATGATAGTTTATTGCTCGAAGTACTCCTTCAAAAATAAGTTAAATAATCACATATTACTTTTTACTGAACATGTAATTATTGACTAAAGCATGTCATCATTGATTAACATAAGGTAAAAACACCAGCCATTCACATATTCTTGAAGAAAAGTGCTTGTAACATTTTTAAACATTTCCTGATATTTTTACTTAGGGAACAGTTTCATATTTTGGCTTAAAATCTACAAATGTCTTCATAGGACTAAACAGAACAAATCCAGCCCCAAGATAAGATCTGGCGGAAGCATATTAATTCCATTACAGGACATACCCCAGATCACTGCGTGAAGCTCTTTTTTATGAACACTTTTGGGAAGTCTGCACTGAGCTCCAGCACAGCCTTATTATCAATCTGCGAGCAGAAGGACACATCAAGCAAGGACAGATCCTTACAGGACTCCAGGAGCTTTCGTAAGGAAGCCGGACTTACCATTCTTGTTCCTGTTTAAAACAAAACAAAAGGTTTTCAACATATCATTTGTGTAATGTTCCGATAGGTATTTTTATCTATTACTTAAAATACACACAAACTGCCTCTTAAAAATTAGAAACATTTCCTTTTACAAAGTTCATATGGAAATAATCCTATTTAAAAAAAAAAAAAAAAAAGACTGAATTTTCCCAGCCAATTTGACATCCAGGACCTCAATTTCGTCAATAACCGCTATCACCTCCTACCCTTTCCAATCAGCTCACCCAGACTTTTCTATTTCTCTCACCCCAGTTCAAAAGGTTTGCACATCTCATTTTCCTTAACCCATAGGTCAAAACAGGCGGCGATACTTAAAGTGATTCAACTTCTAATTCCAAGCAATATAACTGTTGAGAAACTACCCTATAGAAACTTCCACTTTAGGCACGAGAGATACAAAGATACAGAAGACATACTTCTACCTGAAGAAGCTTACTGCCCCGAGTTGAAAACAAGTAACTACAACACAGTTATATAGTAAGAGGTGGACAGGCCAAAAAATGGTATTACTTAAAGACAGGTGACAGGCGAGTTCTATTTAGTCCGTGTTAAGTTAAAAGTGATCATGGGCTATTCAGATGAACATCTGAATTACTCTAAATTATATAATCAAAATCGTGTAAAGCACCTGACACATGACAGGTACTCAAAACCAAACCAAATATCACTATGTTCTTGGATGTCATCTGTTATAAAATACACCTTGCTTCAATAACTTTTCTAGGGCAAAAAGTCACAGTTGCACTACATCTACACTTCTACTGCGATGGGTATTAAAGGTTGTGAAATGTTCACCTATTTCTTTTTCGAGAACTCATTTCCCTTCCCTCTCCGTTACGGGGTCCCGGAGCTGTAAACTATACTGCTACCCTAGCTGATGCCATGCCAGATCAAGAGACTCTCCTGGGATTTCATAATTGGAATTCAGCACAGGTTTCCCTCCTTCCCCATCTCCCCAGCCCACATTACCTGAAAGCAGAAGATTCCTATTTGGTATGACTTGGCAAGTTATTTCCTGGTTCTGGGAACCTTCTTACCACTAATTTGTATTTTGCACACACACAAATAACCTATCAAGTCACACCAGATAGGAATGCTCTACTTTCAGATAGTAGGGAAGCTAGAAACTTTCAGTCTGCGTAGAGCCCTTGAACTAAAGACATGGAGCACTGGGTTGGGGCCGTGATATTTGGTCCTTTGTACCCAGAGTAGCAGAAATGACAACTGTGGCAAGAAAGAACATGACAAAGCCAAGGCAGTCACTCTGAGTGCACAGTGGCCGGAGTTGCAGAGGCAGGCAGGGGACAAGTGTCTGACTAGGTGGGAAGAAAAGAAGAAAGTTTTCTGCTTTGTAGTGTTTTTCCAGTCCCTCCTGAGGTCTGCTAATAGCTGGCTCTTTGTCATGGGACCTGAGAGAGACCTGTATTTTCGCAGTCATTTTCTTCTTAAGTTAACTTGAGCGGGCTTTAAACAAACAAACAAACAAACAAACAAACAAAAAACCTGGGGCAACACTAGCTTACATCACTGCATGTCTCTGGGCCTACAACTCTTCAGATGTTTCTGTATCATCAAGCGGGTTTTGTTGGCTCAGATCAGAGAATCTTAAGTAGGACACACAGTCACCTGACATTTGTCAGACAGGACTATGACTGGTCTGTGCCATTGCTGGTCATTATAATAAGTTTCTTGATAAACGAAGTCTTTCTCAGGCCTTCGAGTATGCCAGGGAAGGATGCTAGAGGCTGCAGGCCGAACTAGGCTGGGGTCCCTGTCTGATGCTCCTAGAGTACGCTTTGCTTCTGCTTTGCTACCCACTTGTGACGCTTACATTTTCCATCAGCTTGCTCCTCCTGGGCAGGGACCTACTAATTACCATACCTGCTCAGTGAGTAGGTAATGAATGAAAGAATAAAGAGACCGTGGTTAATTGCCCTGTACCATTACTCTGGCTTGGACCCTCATTCATTTACTGTGTTGTGACTATTACTGTCATTACTTTATTGTGCTCTTGTATTTGAATAAGATGTTTCAATATCTGTAGGATGGCTGTGCTCCATCTACAGCTGGTTTTAACGTAACACCTCCTTGTATGCAGGCTAATGAAAATAACAAGTAGTTTCTAAAAGAAATCATCATGTGCTCGTCTACTTTCCTTTTAGGTCTCGGTGAAGTAATTCATACCTTTAGGCCAAAGCGAGGTGACAGGCAGCTAATGCAACTCTCCCCGAGTTCACCACGACTATGCTTTTGGTTCAGAGTAAGTGCTGGCGACCTCCCTGTGGTTGGGTACCACGACATGAGTCCATCTCTAACACATGACTTTTTTTTTGAAGGCTAGGTCTCGCTGTGTTGCCTGGGTAACCGCAGACTCAAGTTGCCTGGGGCACCACGGACTCAAGCGATCCCCAGCCTCAGCCTCCCGGGTAGCTGGGATTACAGGCATCTGCCACAGTGCCTGGCTGCTTTTTTGAGACCAGTGCTAGCTATGTTGCCTGGGGTAGTCCCGAACCCGCGAACTCAAGAGATCCCAGGCCTTTTGCCTCCCAGTGCTTGGATTACAGGTGTGTGACTCCACGCCCGGCTCATAAAATAGATTTTAACTGACAATAGCACCATCTCCTGAAATGAAACCTGGCACAATCAGTGATCCACCTTAAAGGTCTTGGCCACCTTCTGTCATTCTCCCTGCAAACTACTTTTCTGGTACTTTTCACATTTCTTTTATAAAAGGTTCCAGGTGACTCGAAGGGAAAGGTGATAATAAAGGAAAGGAAGAGAAACAAGCCAGGCAAAGGGGTGTGGTGCTAAGAGAAAAACAGTACTTGCCCATAGGGCCAGAATCCTCATCACATACGAACTGCCGAGTCTAAAGCCTGTGTTCATGCACAGATGCTATCCAGCTCCCTGAGCAATGGCGAGTAAGGAATATCTAAAATGGGCGAAGGACCCAACCAACCTGTGCAGACTTTCTCCCTAAATTCTTACACAGGAATTTCTGTCTAAAAGCAGCCTGAGTAAATAAGATACAACCATATAATTGACCTGTATACACATATCGTTAACACATAAGCACATAAGCAAACTTCAGGTGATCCTTTTGTCCCAAGTTTAATAAACAGGAAAGCTTACTAGTCCTAACAGGCTACCAGAGACCACAGCACACGTGCCACAAGCACTCACAAAGCACCAACTGGGTGGCAACTGACTTCTGGCTAAGGTGAAAAGAAACAAAATCTCACAGCGCTCCTGGTTGGTAACTCGCAATACGGACACAAGGAATGCCAGAACTGGGAAAAAAGATTTTCAATGGAAAGAACCCTAAAGTACAACTATTCTTAAAAGGTAGAATTATGAGGGGTGTGAATTCTGATACATTCCTTAAGAGTTTAACAGCAAGAAGGTAAGCATAAGTCTGCATCTTGAAATCATTATACAAGTTACATTAACTTATCTGGCCTTAATAAAACTGAACATAAACTTAACACAGTTCATGTAAATGCTCACTATTTTTATTAGACCAAAAATGGTCACTTAGAGCTTTCTGATAGGTTTTACTATGTAATTCCATTATTCTCCCTTTTCTTTCACTTAAGGGCACATATAGTTACTCTGTCTACCTTCCTTGCATGTCCAACCACCCCAAGCAGTCTTATCAGGACAAAAATCTTTATTGTATTAAAGATCTGCAAAAAGTCTGGGATTAGTTTTTACATCATGGAAATAGGCCTTAAAAGAAATTTCGCTAGAGTATCCTTACCTAGTATGTCCAGTTGCCGTAACCTGGTACAATTACATGCCAGTTCTTCAATGTCTGTGTCACACACAGACCTGTTAGCTGTCAGGAAGAGTTTCTGCAAGTTTGGGAGCTGCCGTGCCAGCCTGGCAAAGCAGCCAGTGCTGCTCTGAAGGGTAGGACACCAGCCGAGGTCGAGTTCCTCCAGAAGTGGGCAGCCAGACGCCAGTTCTGCTATCCCATTCTCAGTGATATTCTTGCATCTCCACAGGTCCAGAGTACGGAGCCTTTTACACTTGGCTCCTATCATACTAGCAATCACATCATAATCTTCAATCTGGAAATCAAACAATTCCAATCTTTTACATCTGCTCTGGACTGCAAACTGTTTAGAGCAAGTTAAAACAATCTCAATCACCTCCTATTGTTTGCTTCCCTGTAAACATACCCACATTCTCACTGACACAGATCTGCCCACTCATCTCGCAGATCTGCCACTGTTTCATAAAATAGCAAGAGTAATCACTTACTTAAAAATCCATTTAGCAGAGCTCCAGACAGAGGACATTAATGAATTAAATCCCAAAGCAGCCTGAAATCCTCAGTCTCTCACGAAGAATGTGAAGATTGTGTGCTGTCCTTGGAGTCACCCATTTGCCCTTGCTGTTACTACCTGACAGGCCCTAGTTCCTTCTATTTTATATTTGATTAATAAACTGGTACAAACATAATACCTCTGCTAAAGATGTGAACTTTGCTAGGTTTTAAAATAGTGTGTGAATGTGCAGGTAGCACTAATAAGGACACTGATTTGGGTATAAATGATGCATCTGGGGACTGAACGTACAACATGGACATAACTGAAACTATGGTTTTTTTGTTTGTTTTTTTTCTTTTGAGACTAGGTCTCACTATGTTGCCTGGGGCACTGCAGACTCAAGTTGCCTGGAGCGCCGCAGACTCAAGTGATCCCCAGCCTCAGCCTCCCAGGTAGCTGGGATTACAGGTGCTTGCCACAGCACCCAGCTGCTTTTTTCGAGACCAGGTCTCACTATGTTGCCCGGGGTAGTCTCAAACCCGCGTACTCAAGTGATCCCAGTTCTCTTGCCTCCCAGCACTTGGACAACAGGCATGCGCCACCACGCCCGGCTTGAAACTATGTTGTTAATCGTTGTTAGTGGAATGTCCAGTGATTTACCTCATCACAGGAAAGGTCCCCACTAGGCAAGGATTATTAAATACTTAAGCTCATGGGACTATATACTTAATGTTTTTACATAGGTTCTTTTAAGAGATTCCTCTGATTTTGTTATTATACAAATAGGTATGTACCAAATTTTTCACCAAATTGAAAAGGGAATAATAATATAGCATACATCCTTTTTGGTCACTGGTTTATTCATGTTTTCAGCTAGTATATGCCAGTATCCCTCTAGATGTTAGGCTCAACACAGAACCAAACCAACAAAAGCTTTTTGGGAAAAAGCTCACCCAAATAAATGAGCAGAATGAATTCGGAGAGTGGCAGGTGGTATGAAAATAATAAAACAGGTAACGCAGGAGCCGTCAGTGTCAGGGATTGAAGGAGGAAGTGAGTGGTCGCTGTTGGCAACCCAGGAATGAGTCTGGCACATCCAAAGAAAGCCGGCTGGTGAGTGGTTGCAAGGAAGGTGCCCCGGGTGGAGGTCACACAGCGGCCAGGCCACTGGGTTGTGGGTTTGGTTGTCTTTAGAGGCTAAGGAAATCAGCGGATGGTTTGCAACAAACACAGCTTCCATTAAAATAAGGACCGCAACTCCCCTGGCTTCCATCTGGAGAACAGTCTAGGGAGGGTGAACAGGAGGAGGACCTCCAGTTAAGAGCCCACTCCAGCCTCCAGAGGAGAGGAAGGGGGCTTGGATTTGGGTAACAGCAGTGGAACTGGAGGCGTGGACAGATGTGGGGCTTTATTCTGAGTCAGAACCAAAGGGCTGAGGGGTTATATACATTGGTGACGTATAAGGTTCTGGTCATGGACCAAGCACATAAGGGTAAAATCATGCAGAAGTTCAAAAGAAAGTGATCTGGGGAGAAATGGCCATTGACTCCAGCAAGTGAACTCAAACCACATACCCCTGAGCTCTGCTAGTCCAGTCAATCTCACTTTTAGGAAGGAAAAGATGAAAAGCTTTCTATCTGCTATTATTTTAATAGTCGAAAATAAGGTATCATGTGACTCATCCTGCCTTTTGGTCAACTGACCGAAAAGACACTGAGATAAGCACAGTCTAAAACTAGCAGCCAAGAGGAATGCGTGTGGCTGTTCTGGTGGGCGCTGGGCCTGCCATGAGGACAGTGCCCCGTGACAAGGCTGGACCATCACAGCCATGGTGCTGGCACCAGCAATGGCAATGCCAACATCTCTCCACTGATGTTAAATAACTTCATGTCTTAGCAAATAAATATCTAGAGCAAGAATAGTTTGCTGCTAACTATATACTTTAAAAGCAGCCTGTGTGGTTGGGTGTGGTGGCGCACGTCTGTAATGCAAGTGCTGGAAGGCAAAGAGGCCAGGGATCGCTTGAGTTTGCGGGTTCGAGACTACCCTGGGCAACATAGGGAGACCTGGTCTCAAAACAGCAGCCGGGTGCAGTGGCGGGAGCCTGTAATCCCAGCTACTTGAGAGGATGAGGCTGGGGATCGCTTGAGTCTGTGGGATCGGGGACTATGCCAGGCAACATAGCAAGACCTAGTTTCAAAAAAAAAAAAAAAGTAGCCTATTTATCTAAAGTAGCATTTCCCGTAGAGAACTGACAGATACAACACTGAAAAATGGGTTCAGTGGACATGAGAAGTTGGAAAATACTAGTTAAAGTAAAGGACAAGCTCCTCCACACCCACCTTTTTGGTTAGATACCTTTTAGGACTAATATTCCTTGGGTCAACTTTGGAAAATGCTGGTTTAAAATACAGCTAATTAAAACTGCACATATGCATATAGATATTTAATAATTCCAATGCTAACGTGTCTGTGGTTAGAGGCCTCGACCTCTGAGAATGCGGCTCAGTTTAAATGGAGATACAGAAGAAGCAGAGTAACATACCTCTAGCCAAAGTTAAACAGGGTCCTTGTCGATATAAACAGGGCAGGCTGGCAGTAAGTAAAGAGCCAGTGGTGGTAACAGGCTGGCTTGTTATCACAGAAACTGCCACTGATTTCACCAGGTCCTTCTCTTCGATGGCATTGGGGGGTGCGGGCCAATAAGAGCTCATAAAATGATTTAATCAAGAATTTGGCTAGAAGAAGACCTAATGTTGACTCAGTAGACCCCCCAGTGATTTCAGAAACTGGGTTGGGGCTGAGTTCATATCTGAGGTCTCATCGGGCCTAACCACGATGATCAAAAACCACGGAGACATAGAAATAAAGCATCATCACAACAGGTGTCTGCAGTCTAACTGCCAAATCTTGGAGCATTGCTGAAGCCATTGTTGAATTCTAAAAGATGTTCAAATGGGATCTATTTTTGTTCTGGGACCAAACCTTTTGATTCCAAGCCTAGGATACCAGGAAAACTCCGCTAGACTCTTGCAACTTACTCAGGTCTTCCTAATAAATGGAAAAAACACTGGAATAGTTTATGAAGACTTGAAGCTGCCGTGGGAGGGGAGGGGTAAGAGTGTGAGCAGAAACGAGCTGCTCCACAGCTATAAAGGGAAACACAATTCCCATGAGTGTGCATTCACACATGCTCACACACATGCACACACAAACTAGAGCTCTATTTTCTTTGAGTGTCAGCACTATTTATAAACCATGTAACTTAGATGAAAAAGATCTAACTTGCCCCGTGAGTTTTTTTAATGTCACATAAAACTGCAACTTTAAATCTGGAAAGACTTTAAAGATTATCCAGCCCAACAGTTCATGTGCTTTGGGATTTCATGGAACAGTAAAATTTCATAAAATATTTGAGTTCCAACACAGAGGGCCGATCTTTTTATTTTATTCAATCAGGCAAGTAAAACACAGACACACACATACACACACACTAACAAAATAAACCTACCTTCTAAAATCAGCATTTCCAGAAAATAATCTAAGTACTTAAAAACTAAAATTGGCTCTGTGAAAAACTTATGAAATACTGGCATATGAGTATGATAGATCTTATTTTGTAAAGAAATCCAGAGAGGTAAATAGCTTGTCTGAAGTAACATTTGGCTTGAGGCAGAACCAAACTCTTTCCATGACACTATATTCATAGACAAACAAGGCCCACGCTTCTAAGACATAATTCCCAATTTGAGAAAAGTATTTGAATATGGGGTAGAGCACAGTTAACCATAAATCACAATAGCTGGAGGGTGGGGAGTGGAGAGGGAGGGATGAGGTGGGTCAGAGAAAATTCACTCATGCAAAGAAAGAGAAAAAGCAATCGAGTATAAAGAATTTTCAAATACTTACCATGACACAACTACCCAAACTGAGGTGCTGAAGCTCTGAACAGAAGTTCAAAATGCTGAGCA
>PVHY01018032.1:0-30073 GCA_004024945.1 Uropsilus gracilis
ATCATACAATGATAAGAATTGAATTTATTGTTATTTACAACTTATATGTCGACTGATTTGCTATATGCCTATTAATCTTTGCTATCTGAAATTTATATTATTAGAGTTAAATTATAAAGCATGTATTGCACTTAGGTTTTTACATTATTATAATGGAACAGAAGAATTAACACTGAAAGAAAAGTCATTCCAAATTTAATTGGGAATATACAAAAACTAACTGTCATTTCTGTCTAACCTCATGATGACAAGTCTGTCTAATTTTTCTAAAATATCATGTGCCATAATGCAATCTAATTGTCATCAATCTGAGAACAGAAATGAAATATCTTAGTATATAGATTGCTATTCACATTGGAGAAAAGGTAACTGTTAATGTATATGTTAATATCTTTTTTTAGCTATATATCCTAATCATCTTTCTTGTAACCATGAATGTATCTGTATTTTTTAACTTACATTAAATATAAATCAACAAATAGCAAAACTTTGGAGTTTTAGTAAAAGCTAGAAGTAGAAAGCTGAGGCTAAATAGATGAAATCAAAAGAGAGAAATATAAAAAACACAAAAATAAAATAAATATAAGTAAATAAAACCCAAAGATACTGTAACTTCCTTTTAGTACTGCAAGTGGGATTTTTATAGCATTTGTAAGTACAGTAGTTCCTCCTTATCACCAGGGGATATGTTTCAAGTCCTTAGTGGATTCCTGCATCTACTGACAGTACCAGACCCTGTATTTTCTTTTTCTATCTATAATATAAATTAATTTATAAAGAGGGCACTGTAAGAGATTAGCAGTAATAATTAGTAGTAAAAATAAATAATTATACTCAATAAAATTTGTTATTATTGTCTCTCTTTCAATATATCTTATTGTAGATAATATTTTCAAACCAGTTAACCATGTGTATCTGAAGCAGTAGAAAGTGAAACCACAGATAAGCAGGAACTATTAGGTTATAGGAATTCAAATATTGCTGCTGCTCTTTTCATTCATTATTTATATGTTTATTAGAGGCTATATCCCAGAGAATTATTTTGAGATCAATAGGTAAAAAAGTTCACTTGCAACATATTGTTGCGTACTGTTTCAGAGTATTTGGTAACATTCTTTAATAGCAAATTTAATTATATAACAAATTCTGTGTCAACAATATGACATTGCCTAAATAGAATGCAGACTTAAGTTTATAAAATAATTTTATTTTCCTGAGCTTTGTGTCATAGCAAAACTTGTTTTTTTAAATTATCTATTTTTACATTACACCGGTAAGAATGGCCCACATCAAAAAAATGGGCAACAACAAGGCTGGTGTGGATATGGAGAAAAAAGAGCACTTTTACACTGCTGGTGGGAATGCAAACTTGTCCAGTCACTATGGAAAACTATATGAGGAGCCTTGAACTACTGAAAATAGTTCATTTGATGTACCATTAAATACCATTTGATGTAGCAATTCCACTTTTGGGAATATACCAAACAGACACCAACACACTAATTCAAAAAGACAGCTGTATTAGGATGTTTATTGTATTACTGTTTACAATAGCCAGGATATGGAAACAACGCAAATGCCCCCCAAAATGTGAATAAATCAGAAAGTTATGGTATATCTACACAATTGAATATTATCCCACAGTAAAAAAGACAAATTTGATGCATTTGTGATAACATGGATAGATCTAGAAGGAATCATGCTAGCAGAAATAAGCCAGAAATAAAAAGAAATATTGGATGATCCCACCTATATGTGGGATATAGAGAAAGTAAACAAACAAAAGGTCAGCTAAACTTAAAACCTACAAATTTCTGACAGAACTGAAGCATAGAACAAGGAAGGGGTGTGGGGTAAAGTTGGGGGAAGGATAGACAAAAGAGATTAAGATGATGATTCATGGGTGACAAGGAGATGGGAGAACTTTGAGTATACAATGATGCAATCAAATAAAAAAGATTAAAAATTTAAAGAAATAAAATTATCTCTTTTAGAAATAATGGTAGAATAGCATTTCTAGATTTCATACTATATAGGAAGCCATGATAATTAAAACAGCATAGTGTTGGAATGAAAACAGGCACAGTGATCAGTGGAATAAAAATGATAGCCCGGAAATGATCCAACAGAAAAATGGACTGAAGAGTTAAATAAGCAGTTCTCTAAGCTCTCCAAAGCAGAAATACAGGTAGACAACAGGCATATGAAAAGATGTTCATCATCACTTATCATCAGTGAAATGCAAATCAGAAATATAAATAAAAAAAATGCCACATGACACCTCTGAGAATTGTTCACACGAAAAAGAACAAATAGCAAGTCCTGGCAAGGGTGTGGAGAAAAGGAAACCTTATAACACCATCAATGGAAATGTAGACAAGTCCAGCACCAATGGAAAGCAGTATGAAGATTTTTCAAAAGACTAAAAACAGATAAGCTGTCGACCCAGCAATTCCATTACTAGATATCTACCCAAAGAATACAAAAAAACATTAATCTGAAAGAATATTTGCACACTTATTTTTATTGAAACATGAGTAAAATAACCAAGGTATTAAAAAAAAAATCTAAGTGCCCCCAGACAGATGAATGAAACAACATGTGCAAGCACGCACACACACACACACACACACACACACACACACACACACACACACAGAAATACACCTCAGCAACCAAAAAGATATACATATGCCATTTGCTGCATCATGAATGGATTTGGAAGAGCGTATACTAAGTGAAATAAGTCAAAAGGAGAAGATAAACACTGGATAATCTCTCTGATATTTTAAATAGAGAGACATCAAACAAAGATTCAAAGAAATCTTTAAAACCAACCCTTGAATGTTAATTGTAGATCTGAATGATCAAGGAAGGGAAGGAGAAAAGAGGGTAAGAAGAAGGAGTGAGAATGGGGAGATAGGGAAAGAATTTTAATAGAGTATTGGGGAGTATTGTGGCTATGTTGGTGGGAGAAAATGTTAGCAATACCTGAAAGTAAAAAACCCTATACTGTCAAAACATTAACAATCATGTTTTGAAAGATTAAAAATAAAACAATGTTTGGTTGAGTGACACAGTAGATTTATAACTCAGTTTCCCTGTCATTATATTTACCAAAAGAATGAGGAATACTGGATGCTTTGTTAGATGATGATGTACAGTTTCAACTCTTTTGTGCCAGTTTAGAAATGCAAAAAAACTATTTTCCAAACTTGATATAACAGTCTGGATTCAAAAAGATTCTTATCACCATAAAAATAATAATGCTATAAAAGAGGAGGATGTACAGGATACTTAATTCATCTAAAGAGAAAAAAAGGCCAGTATATTATTCAGCCAGCAAAGAGTTTTGAAAATATGATGCATTCAAAATTTTATAGTCACCAGAGAAGCAATTAAATTTACCTTTTTTTCAATATTGTCTCAATTGTTTTGTGTGATGAATTTCACTTATTGATTGTACTTGCTTTTTCATAAACTACTTATTATTTTATTTATATTTTTTTTACTAAAATTATCTAGGAGACTGCTGTAGATTAAGATGGATATAAAAATAAAATTGTTCCCTTGAGTTTTAATTGTGAAATTAAACTTCTGAGAACTCTACATTTATAAACATCTGTGAAAGGACAGCTACTGTGATTCACTATAACACTACTTTTATCTTATTCAATTATATGTTATTCCCACATAAATTAATATAGGATCATACTAATTAAAACTGTCTTAATTTTCTCTGTCACTTTAAACTCTTTAATGCTATTTTCACTATGATAAGCTAATCATACTTTCTCAAAGGATCCATTTTTGACAATCTAAGTTGTATAAATTAGTAATGAGAAATTTCAAGATTTTTTTTTACATTGGGCCATTTACAAATTGCTAGATATTAAATAGCTAAGAGATATTTATATATATAATCTGCTAGATATTAAATATCTAAGAGATATTTATATATATAATCTGCTAGATATTAAATATCTAATAGATATTTAATAGAAGTATCTATTTAATAGAAATATCTATTAGATATCTAGAAATATAGAAATATCTATTTAATAGAAATATCTATTAGATATTTAATAGAAATATCTATTAGATATTTAATATCTACCAAAGGTAGATATTAAATTATTTGAATATATAATTTGTAAATTATGCCACTGATTGTGCTTCACAGCCTGAATTTATTAACCTAAAAGGTTATGATGATTTGGTCTCTAGCTATATTTTTTATCTGGGATGATTAAATATTAGAACCTATATTTTCTTTTCCTTCACACAAATTCAGCTTCAGTGTTCATTTCAGTAATACAGGTAACAGCGAAAGATCTCTGCTTTGATTGTTCTTGTTCCTTTGATATTACCAGGACTGCCCAGTCTAACTGGAAATAGAACGTAGAGAGAAAGGCTTGCTGTAGTCTGCCTCCTGCCCCTCTCGCTAGACTCCGACACGAATTCAAATTTGGGCTGGTCAATGACAATAGTTATAAATAAACTGAGTAAAACATATTTAATAAATATATTTAGGGTTTTCCATTCATTTTATTTCTGTACTTCTGAATGATATTTGAGAGAATTTTGATTTTACTTTTCTAATAGGGAAAAATTAATACTTTCAAGGTCACACAATTATAGTGCCAGTTCTTCTATTCCAGGAATAGTTTAAATTCTTTCCAGACTTCAATGAGAGGGAAATGTGGTGCAGTTATGTTCATTGTGAATAGATACCTCACGGTAAATCTTAATTGTAATCTGGATCTTTTAGCCGATTCACACTAGTCCTTCAATAATGGTTAATTTGCATATGGCTAGTAAGTTATGAAAAAAATTCTTCTTTTTGAAAATAATTAAAAAATTAGTATGCTTTGCATTGCCCTGAATATTTTATAATGATTAAAAGTGCTATTATTGCAATAAATGGGAAAGGGAAAAATTCTACTAGCATTTGTAGAAAAGTCATCTAAAGTCATGCCCAGCTGCTTCAAACATTTTTTAAGTTGAGCCTACATCTTCTGAACTAGTTATTCACATAGCAATGAATGTATTGAAAAAGAATTGTAAGTTCTGTTGTTGAATATTACTTATTATTTTATTTTTATTCAAAAAAGAATAATTTTTAAGTCTGAGTAAAGTTCACAGTTTTGTTAGTTCTTATCTAATGTGTGTGAGGATGCTACATATAGGTTGGTTTTATTATAATAAATTTCACTTTTAAGCCTTCAGCACCTGGGATTTTGAGCTTAATGACAAAAAGATTGCTAAAAGACTCTTTTTAACACATTGCCTTATTCGTGGACCTTACACAGAACGGTCTAGACTCTATGGAATTTTTACCTTAACATAAAGTATTATGCTACTAGAAGTTAATACATTTTTTTATTGTGTCTTCTATTATAACACCCCCCTTTTTTTTAGTTTAATGATACTGGGATCAAAATATCCTTGGTAATTCAATGTGGTTGTTATGTAAGGGTGTAGGTCACATTTAAAGTTGGAATGGCATTGTAAAATTATGTATTTATAAGGAAAATGCCATCAAGGCAATTTTTTCTAAATTACATCCTCATCTCAATTTATTTTTACACAGCAGAAGCAACAAAAAGGGAGATGTTATAATGGTAATTTGGAGCAGTAGTATGCTATGCTTAATGTGAATAATACAAGATTGGTGTAAAAGTCATTAAGGAAAATAAGCTCATTTATTCCCTTGAAAATTCAGCACTTATAGAAGAATACTCAGATAGTCTTTGCCCTAATATGTTTACAAAACAAATTACTGAGTTTCCTATGAGCATGTTACCCTAGCCTCTGTTTTAAATTATATTGGGTACACCATTAATGAATGCTCTAAAATATATTTCTGGTATGCTTTGTTTTCCTAATTCATTTTTGCCTCTCACACCAATACTCCCCTTTTAGCATTTGTCATGGTCTTTCCACAATTAGAATAAGATCTATGTACTAAAAGTTGGTAATCATCTAATGACCACATTTACTATAGTCTGCTTAGATACTGTAATTCCCTAATCATTCTACTCCTGATTAATATTCTGATTGATATTCATATCAAATGTTTGTAAATTTCATCAATTATCCATATGGAACAACTTCAAAATGAAAGTGCTTACATGTGTATAGATGCTCCCTTATCAGAGTAGCCTCTCTAAGCATATTTGATTCTATAGTCTGTATATTCTAATAATAAATAGTCACTTGCACTATGGTGGAATCTTGGACATGGACCCATTTGTTTCAGTTGCTGCTGAGTTAAACTTATTGTTTAACTCAATAAGTGCTTCCAAAGAATCCCCATGATGCTAGGCCACTAGACAGGATTTCCAACGATTTAAAACTACTTCTTGAAATTCTCACCTAGGAAAAAAATGTAAAACACTTGGTTCTCTTTACAATTCTCCAGAGATTTGCTTCAATGTCATAGGATCATTGAGATTTCACTTGCTCTTTTTCATATTTTTTCCTTAGTTGAACAATTTATTAAATTTTTAGGAAGTCCATAACATCAAAATCTGTTCATATTTAAAAACCATATTTAATACACATCATTTCTCTCTTCATGGTACTTGTTAACGATTTGTTTGCAACAACATAAAATTAAGACAAAAACATTATCTGTAGGATTTATAATAAATCAGTGAATCTAAAAAAGTTAAAGGCATATAGACATATCTTTTAGATTGCTACATGCATCAAGTTAGGCTCTGACATTCTTTCTTTTTAAGAAGTTTCTAGTTGATACAGGAGACAATGGTTCATAGATCTTACTTTGAAGAACAGTGGTCTAGAATAGATCCTTCCTACCAAATATGGATGTATCTCAGATCAGATCAATTAACTTAAAATTTGCATTGTAAAAAAAATCCCCAGGTGATCCACATGTGACTTCTATGATTTGAAGTAACATTTTCTGAATTCACTGTATTAGATTGGGGTGCCAATGGGTAATCTTATGAAGAAACATAAGACATATGTGAACAGGGACATTAGTGAAAAAAATTAAAAGGGGCAATTTACAAAGGTGTGGATAGAGGAGGTGGGTTTGGAAGCCAAAGGTGATCATATGCAACTGGGCACTATGATTAGAAGTTAGCAGACCTGTTGAAGGGAAGGGATTACTAGAAAGAGTGAATTAAAAGACTGCTGTCAAAGACCCTCCTTACAGGGAATTTAGTTGTGAGACAACCAGATTATGTCACCTGTGAGAGGAGAGACAGGGGAAAAAAAAAGAAAGTCTTGCTTCACTACCTTCCTTCTTATCTGCATAGTAAGAGAGGCAATAAGATAATTGTTATCATCCAGTCAGCTACTTAATCTATTAAAACATGAAGAAAGAGAATGGATTCTAGACTGAGAACTGGAAGAATTCTGAAACACATTTTCACCCTTTTCTAAAATAAATTCTTAAGTCTCCTATGGGTGAAGTGTCAGTGCCCCTAACACAGGTAGTGAAGTCAGCTACTCTACTATGGTGTCAATTCAGTTATCTATCCATCTGAAACGACAAATGTTAGGTAGTCTTGGTCTTCTCATAAAGCCTTAAGGGCAAGAGGAGAAAGACACTTCAATATATTTAAACTTTAGTCACTTTAAACTTTTTGGGAGCTGACCACAGGTCTTACTTGGTAATTACAGCAACATTTTGTACTACCTCCTCCAAGTGGTCCTAACTCAGTTGTATGGAAGTTTTTAACCAGAAAAGTCTGATTGAACTTCCCATTCTATGGACCCAGAGTAGTTCTCATTCTATGGACCCAGGAATATCTCATTCCATTCCAAAGGTAAAGTATAGTAATGCAGTGTCTGCTTCTGCTACACAGATGAGTTCCCTTCATCATTGTCTTGTACTGTGGGGCCCCTAGTGGGGAAAGGAGCAGGCCCATCTGATCTGGTGGGGCCAATACCACGAGACTGGGGAAAGGCAATGTATCCATTGCTAGAAATTCCGTGGGAGTCTGTGTC
This sequence comes from Uropsilus gracilis, assembly GCA_004024945.1. NCBI lineage: Eukaryota > Metazoa > Chordata > Mammalia > Eulipotyphla > Talpidae > Uropsilus > Uropsilus gracilis. The sequence continues at coordinate 7,984 of PVHY01018032.1, forward strand.
ACAAGAGTGTATGGACTATTTGTCTCAGGGCCTCAAGTACTCAGTTTCATAAATGAGTTCTATTTTATAATGTATTTTTGTGTATACATTCATTTATACGATTTAGAGGATCAGATGGCATGAAGGATGTAGTGGGGAGTTTAGGTGACACAAGTACTGGATGGCCATAGTCAGATATTCACTTTCAATAGGATCTTGGAGGAAGCTGGAAAGGGAAGAGAAAGTTCTCATTTAAAGAACACAATAACAAACACAGAGGCCATTTCCAAACTCTTATATAAAAGTCAGTGTCCCTTTCCTGTTAGCACTTTATCATCTCTGAAAACCTGAAGAAATGATGGAGAAAAGCATGCAGTGTGGAGACTTTATGGTGGTATAAACATACAAAAATATTTGCCAGGCTATTAGTTTGTGTTGTCTATATAGATCGTGTTCAGGTTTTAATGATCAGTCACTTATATGCCACACATGCTGTTTGTGGCTATCTTTCCATGTGCAGAATCTATACAGTGACTGTATGTCTTTAGATTCTGGAACCTTCAAATCAGTAAAAGAGTAATTCTACTAACATTCACAAGTGGCAGTGAAAGTTGCAATGATATTTTTCTTCAAGGGCATGTATGCCACAAGGTATTATTACCATATACATGGATTTCTTTGTAGAACAACAATTTTTAATTTATTATGAAGTTCCTTTGCCACTCATATTTTTGAACCACTCTAAAGTATTTTAAGTTACAAATACAAAATCATTAAAACTATATTTGTGAGGCCGGGCACGGTGGCTCGTGCCTGTAAGCTTCAGCCTATGAAGCAGCTGGGGCTAGGGATCGAGGTTCGAGTCCCGCCTGGGGCCTGTGGTGAGACCTAGTTCCAAAAAATATCTGGGCGTGGTGGCACGTGCCTGTAATCTCAGCTACCTGGGAAGCTGAGGCTGGGGATTGCTTACGTCTGTGGTACTCTGGGCAACGAGAGCCTGCGGTTCCACGGGCAAAAATAGCAAGACCTAGTCTAAAAAAAAAGCAAAAAACAAAACTATATTTGTGGCAAGTTTACTGAAAGATTTCAAAATTGTATAATGTTCACAGAAATCCACTGCTTCACATATACATGTGTATATGCCTATATATCTACTCACTAGTTCATATACATTTTGATGGAGAGACAAACTACAATTAATGATATGACAGTAGAGGGTAATTACATTAATACTTAGACTCAAAGGGAACATGCTTTCTAAAAGTTGTAAGAGAAGTACACATTTCTAACATTAAACTTCATACATATTAGAATATTTTCTTTTTACTTAAGATTTTTGATTAAAATTATCCTATATGATATAAAACCCAGTGAATATATTTTTCATACTGTATATGTAGAATTTTAGGAAATGTCTTAGTGAATGAGTTTCAGCTTATATTCAGAGAAAAATTAAAATAGGACCAAAAAAGTTTCTTGATAAAAATATTAATTAAAAAATGCACTTTCTTCTGTTCCATCCATGCTCTAATCTAAAACAGCTATTAGCAGAAATACTCTATCTGACATTATTAGTTCAAGATAATATACAAATATTTATAATCATTTTTATTCTATACTAATTTTAAAAAGCACTCAAATTGTGTGATCTCGCTTATATTCTACTAATATCCTACTTACCATGCTTTACCACCATGATGTCATTCACTGACTCTAAAACTGCTCTTTTCATTTCTTTAAGCCACACCGGTACAGCAGTTTTCTACTTCAACTATAGCTGCTACCTTAAAGAACCCATTGCTGAAAAGTTATGGTGAAACAACCACTTGTACTGGTGCTTATCCCACCCTTCTTTGATTAGACAATGTAAGCAATTGATTTCAGATTTGTTTTCCAGTCAGAGGAGCATAAAGCTTTTGTTACCTCAATTTGGAGTTATTTATCTTAATCTTTCTAGTTCAATCTTTCAATTTCATAATATAAAAAAAGAAAACTTATCTGTTAAATGTGATTTATTTTGGATCTTACTTAAAACTTTCCATGAAATCATGCTTTTTCTTTTTCTTTGTTTCTTGGTCTTTTAAGTCATCAGCATTTTTTAAACAAAAAACTGCAGTTTATAAAACTAACTGCTGATATCAAAAGCAGTACAACTGATAGTAATTTTGTAAGCCTCATCACTAAGTTTATGGAATTAGTGAGTACTCTCAAAACACTGATAGATGGTAAAACCAATGATCCTTTTTTCGAGGGAAAATGCATTTTAAAACATTACTAATATTAATAATAATTGACACTAATCTATAAATACGTATACATAATTTTGAGATCATTTAGTATTAGAACATCAGGATTCAGGTTATTATTTCTGTTTTAAAACACTTGCTTTAACACTGAAAACAAGTAAAGTATCCAAAGAAAAGTGAGCAAATTAGGAAGATGTGGTATATATACATAATACATTATTATACAATTAAAAACAAAAGCAAAACAAAACAAAAAAATCTCTTGCCCATTGTGACAACATGAACGCAACTGGAAGTGATTATGGTAAGTGAAATAAATCAGGTGAAGCAAATCCTAGATACTGTCACTTATATGTGGGATGTAGAGAAATAAAACAAATGTTGGGGACATATGTAACTAATAATAAACTCTAGATTCTAACTGCAGAATTGAGGCTAACAGAGGTGGGAGTGGGGAGAAGGCACAACAGATTATTGCAGAGGACATTCTGTATCATAGTGATGCATGTGATGTGATAGCATGCACTTGGAGGTATGATCTTATACTTCCAAATCATATGCAATATATTAAAACAATGTTATCTCAATAAATAAGTAGATGCATTAAAAGATAAAAATGCTTGATTTACAATGGCCAAATGGCATAGTTCTAAATCAGTGTTTCTTAAGATATAATTAGTCTTTTAAAAGACATGTATACTCTTAATATTTTAAACTTTGGTTTTTAAAAATGATATTTTGAAGTGAGAAATATTGACATATGAAATAATTACAAAGCAGAAATTTTTTTCAGTCTATTACTTCAAATATTATTACTACCACTGTTATTACTTAAAATACTGTTAAATTGACCTTACAAAGCATTTTCTTTTTTTCCCATTGGTTTTGCCATTGTTCTATATCTGATTAATTTCTACTTCTGGAAGTATAGGACTCTTTTTATGCATGGCTATTTGTTGTTGTCATTACTCAGCCTTACATGCATTGCTTTCTACACCAGATGCTGTATATAGAATGTACATTTTTCTTTATGCTTTTACTAAATAGCTTTCCATACTTAAAACTGTGAATGCATATCCATTGTAAGATTTAATTTAAAAATTAGTCAAAGGATATTGAACCTCTTGACTTATCCCCCTTTTAAAATTTTTTTCACATATTTGTATGACTTCAGTAAATTCCATTTTTTAAAAAAAACTGACAGAGTTTTGAATGAACTCTTGAAATACGGGGTCATCATACAAACCTAATGACTGCATATCATGGCCGATTTAAGCAAATATGTTCCATTTTAAATGAGATGTCTCAAATACGTAGCCTTCTGCTATAGTGCAGGAAACATGGTGTTATTTCTCATTAATACAAAGGACAATTGCCTTCTTTTCCTTTTCCTTTTTAGAGATCCCATTCTTATGTATACTCGCATGATTCTAACTTTTAATAGAAATGTTGGTTTCCTGTGGGGCATGTTGTTAGCGCTAGGGTATGTGCAGACAGAAGTATGCTTTCATGACAGGAGCTGACTGATCAATTTTGATTTCCATGCAGGCTCAAACAGATTTCAGTTATCATTTTCTTCATTTAGAAAATGCTTTAAAATTCAGTGTGGTATGGTAGCATATATCTGAAGAGCTGTGATTCTGTGTCTCTGAACTTTGCACAGTATTGTAAAGAAATATTACTTTAATTAAAAAATTACTTTAAATGAATACTAGGTTCATTATGCAAATACTTGGAATGTATTTTTCCATTTTTAATTTAAAAATAAAACACTAATCCAGTAGCAAAAAAGAAATACCTTACACAATTATGGGACATATGTATGAATTCAGACAGAATAGGAGAGATTGGACATTTGGGTGATATTAGAATAATTTATTTAGCAGACCCCTCACTGGACTTTCCACTGGACAAATATAAATTCTAATGCTTAATATCTGTTATTGAGTATTGGAATTATTGGTCACAAAATGTATCTTTCAAATAGATCATTTTATGCCGTGTACACAGAGGTTATTTTGTCCCTGAATTTGAAATCCTGAACATTCATAACTGTTTGGAAAAAAAAAAACTAACACAAGTAGACTTCGATGTTAGGCTGGATTGCCCAAACCCAGAATTCAAATGAATTGTCCATGCAACTTATTGGAAGAATGTTCTCAGGAGAAGAGGCGTGATGATAGTGGGAGAGGGTTAGTAATCTATGAGTTATTTGCAGTTGACAAGAGATAGAAGGTATGTTGTGTATTAGTCCCGTAAAGGGATCTGGGAAGGGGACCAACAATATCCATGATAAATGTTTGATATATAAAGTAAGAACCTTTATTTTCAAGGGCAGACAACGTCTTCCTATAGAACACCTCTCTGTGACAGGGAATGTAGCTCTTGGTCTCTATAGTAAAAATAGGTTGTTCATGTGGTGGTGGTTTGTTTTTAAAAGACAACTTAAATTTAGTTTTGTTGAATTCCTAACTCTTATTTCAGGGTTTCTCTCCTCAATATAAGTTATCTATATTGTGGCAGTACATTTATTCTTCATTTTGTCTGCTTGTGGGTGTTAACTCTACCTCCCTGTAATGATTTTTGAAGTGATTTCTGGTGGCAACATGTCTTATCGCAGACACCTTCAATCAAGTAACTTGGTGGGAGGACAAAAGTAAAGGTAAATGTATAAATGTATAAATGTTAAGTTTTATCAGTTTATACTCCCATGTGGTGTAACATATACACAGCTATGTTTTAAATGCTTTACGTATTGTTTTATCCTAAAGGCAAATACTAATTCTCATATCTCTTAACATAAAATTCTAATTATTTGGTTCACCTGATCTATACCCTCTCCTTTTACCATTTATTCATATTAAAACCTGAGGCTTGGAAAATATTTTTTCAAGGAATACTCACATTTTTGGTTTATAAATGAAACTATGGATTCTTATTTCTATTTCATTTTATCTGTACTATTATCCCATCTCTTAATGTCTAAAAATTCTTCATAGCTTTAATTTTGATAATTTTTGAGGGGGCAGAACTTTCCCAATTTAATATTAGAACTATTCTTTTATTTTAATGGGATTATGGGAAGAAGGATTAGAAATGGAGTGGTTGCTTGTCCATTTTATTTCAAAATTCCTGTCTCATTTTCTGTCTTATTAGTTCTTGGAAATCATTTTTTTTTTCTATATTTGCTAGAAGTGTGCAACTAAAACCATCAAAATTAAGCATATTAATAAACTATAAATATACTGACAACTTTATAAGGAATAAGTACATTTAATTTCTTATTTGATCATTATTTTGGAAGTCATATTACTGTAACTTTTTTTTCTATTACAAATCTCTTCTTTATTGTGTTGACAAATTGTTTTTTACAATGCAAGTGACCCTTATTAAACAATGATCCTCTTGTGATGGTCTGAGATCAACTGCCTTTACTCTTTTCTCTCTGTAGTATACTCTACTATACTTCACTATTTGGGACTAAATATTCTTAGCAAATTTTCTGCCAGATATCTGCAAATTAGAGAAACATAGTCTTACCAAAATTTTATACCTCCTGTCTGAAAGCTGCTTCTATTTGTTGTTATTGCTGATTTTTCTTATCTTAAATCAATACTAGACATTTCTACTATATGATAACTTTTTCTATTTACAACATATTTCTTGAAAGAATTACACTACTGTGATATTAAAATAGGAAAACTTTAATAATTACAGTTCATCAGGTTATTGTGGAATCAATGAAAGTGATATCAAATACATGCTATGAAAAGAAATTGAAGTTTTGGGTATTAGAGAACCGAAATGACTTCAGGAGGTATTTTCACTCTATTTCAAAGAATCAAATATTCTAGTTCTGCTATTTTTCAGGAGTTTATAAATTAGCTCACTGTATCACACAGAAGAGATTTTTAAAAATGTCAACTACTGTCTAATATCTTGTGTGTAAATTTTCTTTCCTACAGAAAAAGTAGAGAATTGAAAAATGCTAAACATACTTTCTTCTGAGAAAGGGCAATGAGAGAGCCTGCATCCATTTACTAAGAAATATGCATTAAATAAGGCTTCCTTTCAACCTGCCTATGATTTGTGTATAAAAAGGAGATTATCTAAAGATGAAAAAGATAAGGCTAACCTATATTTCACATGAATATGTTCACATTCTCCTCAGATTTCTCCTTGGAGATTGAATTTGAAAAGAATTATCTGTGTAGAAACTTGTTGAATGTATTCCAATTTATATGCAAGCATTTTCTCTGTGTATACACACTAGCAATGAAGCTAAGAGAAGCCTTGAAAAAAGAAACCTGAATCACAAGGATGAATGCTTCAGTAGAAAGTACACAGTAAATGGGATGAATGGGTTAAGTGTAAGTACCCAAAAAATGTAAACTCCTTTTATCCCATTAAGAAGATAGATAACCAAGTGAAGTCAGAGAAAACTATGTTTATACTGGAGTGCATTTGAGATGCTAGAAGCAAAACTCCTTCCTTAAAATGATTTGGGAATATTCAACAGTGTAATAGTTTAACAATTATATTTTCTATCAGAAATCTGTGAGAAATGTCTGAAAACAGACCTTTAAGCAATAATACATTCAGAAACCAAAGAGGAGTGGATAATTGTCTAATACTATCAACAAAATGATTATTTAAAAAAAAACATTAAGAGGGAAAACTTAATAATAAAGAAATTATCACCAGTGAGAACAACCTCATAGATATGCAATTCACTAGATTAAAAACTGACACTGTAGTTTTTCAGCAATTAAATGTCACCTGAGGAAATAAAAACCTACTAGGCAATTCCCTAAATGTACTGATTGACTGAGCTGAAATACCAGGTTTTTTATGCCTACTTCTAAAGCAAACTAAATACTACACCGATAAAATAAGGAATAATTGCATTTCTCACATTGCCATATTAGTCACTTAATATGTGAAGATATGGCTTATGGAACAATAACAAGTTAGGAGATGTAAACTGGAAAGTTAATTGGGCATTTATGAGGATGAGAAAATTATATTTAACATGATGCTATGTTTTAAGACTGTTTAAAGAAATTTACATTTCCAGCACTATGTGTCACGTAAAGAAGGCGAATTTAGTGTTTTAAATCATTTCTCCATTTTGAGGACACTATTGAAAGAATGGCCAAAAAAAGGAAAAATGAAACTAAAAGTTATATTTTGTGAGGTAGTTAGCTAAATGTCCTTATTCTTATCAATATCAAAGACTAGACATTAATTATAAATTTGCATAAAAGTCAGTTCATGACAATATACTAACATGTGATAGACAGATGTTTCCAGGGGTTTATGTGGCAGAATAATAGTATTTAGGGTGTTGAGCAGAAAAAGGCAAAATAAAGGAATGAACTATTGTTTCTCTCCAAAAGAAAATAAGTTGACTGAGGAAAAATGCACATGAGGACAAGCAAAAGTGTATAATTACAATGTGAGTCAGCATACCAGTACTAAAAGCATGACCTATGCAATATAAGCTAGGCTTTTCCATGGAAAGTTTATTGTCAATAATGCTGCCATGGACATTGAAGAGAACTGTCTTTTTTAAGTTAATGTTCTGTGTTCTTTGGATAAATATCTGGAAGTGGAATAACTGAGGTATTCCTATTTATTTTTGAGGAGTATCCGTAGTTCCTCTTGAATACTCTACATGGTTTCTCCACGTTTGCTAAAATTTCCTGATTCTTATTTTCACAATAGTAGCCATTCTCACTAGTGTATAGTAAGATCTTGTGGTTTTGACTTATATTTCCTTAATGATAGAGATGGATAACATCTTTTCTTGTGCCTGTTTCTTATTTCTATGTCTTTGGTAAAATAGCTGTTTTACTGGCCAACTTTAATCAGGCTGTTTGCTCTCTTATTGAGTTATATAAGATCTTTAAATATTTTGAATATCAACCCCATCATATTTATGCTTTGTAAATATTTTCTTCCATTCTGTAGGATGCCTTTTCATTTTGATGATAGTTCCTTTCACAATACAGAAGCTTTTTAATATGATGTAGTCACATTTGTTTAGTTTTACTTTAGTTTCCCTTGGGTGTCACATCCCCAAAGACATATATCTAAGGTTGCCAAGATATGCAACCAATGCAAGTTTCCGAGATCAGCTGGGTGGGAAAAGATGTAGTGTGTGTATGCATGTGTATTGGGATACTATCCAATAATAATTAAAAAAAAAGATGAAATTGGTTATTTTGGCCACATGAATGGACTTTGAAAATATTATGCTAAGTGAAATAAATTAGATGGAGAAAGACAAATACTGTGATTTCACTCATATGTGAACTATAAAGAAACAAAACAAGCAAAAAAAATGAACAAAAACAAACTGTGATACAGAGAACAGATCAGAGATTATTAAAGGAGGGAGGGGCAAGGAAGTGAATGGGTAAAAGGGGTTAATTCTATGGTGATTTAAACAAACTACATTTTTGGTGGTGATATGAGGTAGTACATCAGAAGTTGAATTATAATGCTGTGCACTTATCTGAAATCTGTTCAGTTTTATAAAGTTAATAAACATCAATAAACATTTATAAATTTTTTTTTCAAAGGTTAAAGTGGTGTTGACTGGACACTAATTTTAGTGTTTAGATTTAAACTTGGTGTAAATGGTTAGTGAGAACTTTAATCTGGAAAGATAGGAGGAAAACTACTTCAACTGGAGATATTAAAGAAATAAAGTATCTCTTGTAAGATACTTTAGTAACAAATGTAAAATTATTTTAAGGCATAACAGAAGAGGTAAATTTAAATAGACAAGATGATAATAGATTAATAGAATAGTAGTTTTGGTCTATTTGGTTCCCTAGCTATTTACCCTGTCAGAAATGATCTTTGTTAGATTGTAAGCATTTAGAGAGCAGTAACTCTAACTTGTAATAGTCTTCCATGTTATCCATAGGACAATTCAAAAAGTAAAGTGCAAATGTTGGTATTAAATATTTCTCTTTCTCAGGAAGGAAGAGAAGATCGGAATTTGTCAAGGGATGGTTCCGGGGGGGGGGGGGGCGACAACTAGAATCCTGACCAGTTCTGTAGTTTCTGTTTCGTAGGTATTTGGAATGATCTTTGCTCTTGTTTGAATCTAATTCTTTCCTGTAATTTTCCTATAAAGTCAAAGAATGCACTGTATGCTTGAGATATATTTTTATGTTGTCTAGTTTCTGCTTGTTAAAAAATTCATCCAGCAGATGACCCACAACATACATGAGACACTTTATGTTTGATTTATTTTCCTGAAAAAAAATGAGACTGCACCAGTATTATCTTTTATTTCCCCAACAGAAAAAGTGTCAACATGTGTAATTTTAAAGAATAAAGTCAGATTAAGAAACTAATTATTTATTTATATATATGTACACACACAAGGACATATCGATGAAATCAGAAAAAAAATATTTGATTTTCTTATATTTTTCCCTCCTTTACATATTCATATTACTCAGAGATACCTTTCAAGATAGTTCATAATTGGTACTATCAATTTCAGATTTAGAGTGTAGAACTTATTTTTAGATCACTGAACAAGGAATTCAGTATACAACTTCTTTGAACAGTAACAATGCTGATACAAATAATTTCCTTTTTTGAGATTAAAAATTTTGTCAATTTTTCTAAATATTTCCTTTTGTATATATAGATGTATGCTTGTAGCTTTCATTGTCATTTGTGTGCCTGAACTATTGTTACAATAAAATTATTTTACATAAAACATATAAATTACTTTCTAATCATAAAAGTTGCCTTTTAATTCATAATGTAGGTCTACTTTCTAGCTCTTCTGCTGCAAATAGAAGGACAGATCGTTGTGACACACATCTTATTGGCCAAAAACAGGAATAGGGACTATCTTCTATTATATTTTCATAAAGAAAAAAAATAGCTCTTTTATATAAGTAGTTGATCCCACCTGTTCAGAGGTCAACAAAGTTTTATCTCATTACTACTTCATTCACCAGCCCATAAAAAACAAACAAACAAACAAACAAACAAAAAACCTTTCAACTTCTTCTATTAGATCTTAACTAAATGGGTAAGTTTGAGTCAGTCAGGGCTTGGTGAGAGAATTGTGAAGGGGGATATACTTCCCAGTGACTTCCCAGTGACACTGAGGAGAGGTAGACATATAAATATTAGTCTCTACCAAGAAGGTAGTAAGCAGAATGCCAATTGACAGTCTTGCATACTAAGTATCTGCATTAAGTTTTAAGTTAAAATTATTTTATGATTACATTTGACTCTTCTTACTATTCAATTTGTGAGAGCTTATGCCATGTTATTTATGCAATATTCATCAAATGTCAATAATGCTGGTTCATATCTTCAGTTTTACTTCCAGAAAGCATTCAATATAGTACTGTGTAAATTTAACATTGTGTATGAGGAGGTTAAATCTACAAGAATATTATCAGGATAATTTCTATATATAAGTTTTATTCATTATCAACTTTATATAGATACTATACACACACATATATATTTCCAGAATAGTAACTGGTGAATAGAGAAACCCAATTAATAATAATAATGCTAGGCTAATGAATTCTGTTATAAATAGTACCTTACATCATTGTTTTCCAATCAAATACAGAGGTGCACACACTATGTTTTTACTGTTCACAGATCCATGGACCACAATTCAAGAAACAATGTGTATAAAGCCAGAAGTTCAAAATTTGGAAGAATTTCAAAAACTGAATCAAGTATAGATAAAAACAAGCACATAGGGCAATACTTAGTGAGTCATTTAATAGAATATATAGAAAGGAAAGATTATCATACTGTGAGTCAGGAAGTGTGGGTTTTAGTTCTATTTTCCTTATTAATTCAGACTGAAAAGGTCTCACATTCTTCCCTTTAGCTCTAAATGCAAATTTGAAATCAATGATCTCCAGTGGTCTTTTCTAGGTATATAATTCTTAGAGCCATTGTCTTTGTAAATGGATAATTCAGTAACTATTAAAAGAAGCAAAAATGTAAACAAGTACTCCTGTCCATAACAAACTGCATGTGATTCAAGTTCATATGTGGATTAATTTATGAGCGTCTGTCCAGAAGGAAGTCATTATTTATTTTAGAAAATAGAAATCGGATTGAGGAGTCTATATGCACAAATGAAACTATTTACCTATTTACTTGCAGACAAAGGTGAGATATGAAATTATTTTAAAGTGATCTTAATAGTTTAAAATCCTTTTCATTTGTAAATTATTTTAGATTTACAGGCGAATGTAAAGATATTGAAGAGTTTCTGCATGTTTCAAATTAAGAAACTAATATTTGCACAATGTTAATGAATTAACTTTAAATTCCACATACTTTATACTAATATTTTATATTTCAGGATCCATTACTGAATGGCATGTTGCATTTTAGTAATCATACTGAAATTTTTCCAGTCTCTGATTTTTTTTCTGATTTACTTGTTTCCCAAGATCTTTTCACCTTTGAAGAGTTTTTAATCTAGTACTTAGTAGAATGCACCTCAATTTGGATTGATGTTTTCTCATGAATATAATTTAATTAGGGGGAAGATTGTACATAGGTAAAGTGCCATATCAAATCTTATTGGTCTAGAAATATATTTAATTAATTAATATTTAATTATAAATGGGTTTGGTGGACAGTTACCTGGGAGGCTGAAGCTAGGGATCACTTGAGTCTGCGGGTTTGAGGCAACCCTCAGCAATACAGCTAGACTTAGTCTTTAAAAATAATGATAATTATTTTATTACTATTACTATAACATTTTACTGCAATGTTTCTCTTGGTCAGAAGTTTTTATCATACAGTTTCAGTGTACAGTTATTTTTCCCTTTCTCTACTACTCCATGAAAGTCAGTCAGTCTTGTTCACTGAAGATGCTACCAATTAATATGACAAATTTATTTCTGTAAAATAATTCTTGAAACAGGAAATTACAAAGGTATTAAATATTAAGCCCAAATCTTCTACTTGAACCCTTCTAAGCAGTAATTTTATATCTATTTTCTTAAAATAGATCAATCAAATTTAGTAGTTTCTGTGTTTAAGTAGGGAAATTTTCCCCTTTCTATCTGATTTATACATAGTGCTAATAACAATATGAAGATGTTAGGAATCTGAAATATATTGTCAAGAACATTGAGGTATAATCAAAATTTGATTTGGGGAAAGATAAGCCATTTCCAAGGTGTCAGCTACTTTTGAACACTGAATCAATTTATTGTGTCAGAATGCATTTAATACAGAAATACTACTTTACTTTCATGGCCTTAAATTCATATTTGATGCAATGTCAAAAAGTGTCTAATTTGCTTTCAGGTAGCAGTTTTCTCACTGGAAGAACAAGTGAATTCTATTTCAAATATATTTTTGTTACATTAGACCAACATTTCCCAAATTATGGGTTACATTTACTTGATGCAATATAGGGAAATCTGTTAAACAGAAATGTTGGCATATATTTACATATTTGTTCATTGATATTTTCAAGTACATATTTTTGCAGACGTATAAAGGAAAATAAAAAATGCAGAACATCTTAGTATTAATATAATATTCTTAAGAAATTCATTAAAATTATTTTTTCATTTGCTTCTTCCAATTTCATCAGATGCAACTGCCAAATATATTCATATACAGAAATAAATATCCTATTTCTATTAGAGGCTTTTAGTTAATAATGCAAATATACTGACATCACTTTGGAAATTACTTTCACCAACTTGAGTCATTCATCAATCAAATGTTATTGATTCACCTTTCAAAATAAGTATTTAATTATTTAGCCCTTTATAAAAATTCTTATTGTTAATTCTCTTGAGGTCATTATATATGAACCACTAAACAACCTTCCATATTAATATTCTTTTCCCAGTCCCTGCTTTTCTATAATTTATTTAAAACCCTGCCATCATATTTGATTCTTAAGTACAATGTGGAATATATATTTTTCTGCTAAATATTATTTAGCAATTTCCCTCTATTTACACAATAATTATCAGATGAGCTTTTGTCTTGTTCTTGTGTGCCTACATCATTTGTAGTGGTTGTTTCTAACTTGCCTACTTCATGCGCCTCTTCCTTTTCTGTCCTCTTTTGGGAAAATATCTTTCTTTATATTTAACCATGTGTATTCTAGTATGACTTTGTTTTTTAGATATATTTTATATCTTTGGCTTCCTGTTGACTGACCTGGAGTTTGCAATATGATGCATGCTAATAGTAATTCTTTATCATTACAGTCCCAATGAATTGCTCAAATAACAGTTATCCCCACAAACTAGTCAAACTACATTCTTTTTTCTAATTTTGTGCCTATAACTAAAGAAAGAAAAGTTTAAAGCCTATCTGGTGACAATTTTGTAGATATTAAATGCAATGGATGGTGCTGGTTGTATTTCCTACTTTTCTTAGAAAATGTGAGAGATATCAAGAGAATAAAGCAAATGCTGGAAAGAGAAAGACTTGACTGCATTCAAATACCTCATTTTGGGAAATCAGGCATGAGAATGGGGAGAATGCTAATATAAGTTAACTTTACTACAGAAAGATGTTGAGAAAGATCATGAAGACATTGTAAGTCATGACTAACACTTCTATCATCCAATGTTGTTCTTTACACTGGTATGAATTTTCTATTCCCTAGTCCTACATAATCAAACTAGACTCTATATGAAATGTGAAAGTATCTGATTGTCCATCACAAGGAATGTATATGCACACTAGCTACCAAAGACTTGAACAAATTTATGATGTCAGAGGTGAATCCTTCCTTTTACAATGAGTCACACAATGGCAGATGCCCAAATATAAAACTTTAGTTCAGAGTTAAGTCAGGTAAAATAAATGTTTAATACTTAGTCATCCAATTAATTTTCTTTTTTGCTTAGACTAGTTTCAGGAATTTCTATTGTAAAATGATCTAGACCAACTCATTAATCACATATTAATCAATAAGTAGCTAACATAATGAAAGATTATAGTATATGCCAGATATATAATATCCATTATTTAATTCCCACATTATCTTTATGAAATAGGCTTTATTCTTCACTGTTGAAGATGGGATTTCTACAGATGAGGAAGTGGAGGGAAAGTTAGTGACATTAAATAATTTATGTTACACTGGACAGTTGAATAATGACATAGCTATAATTTAAATATAAATTCTTAAATTAATATAACTATTGCTACTATCTTATCTTTTCCTAAATATCTTTGAGTTTCTTGTTGTTTCGACAAAGTAACCTCCTAATCATTGCAACATATCACTGAACAACTTGTTTTCTACTCTCCTACATGCCTTTCTTCCATAGGCATGTTTCTTTAGAAGTTATATTAATGACAATTGATTTCTAGCTTCATTGTCTTTTGAGTATTAATCTTTTCATAATCATGTTTCACTACCTCATTACGTAGATCATCCTATGCTTTTTCATCACTAGTAACTGTAATGATTTTTATACCTGAAATTGCCAATTATCATTTTACCTCTTCCTCCTCTCCTGACATATTTATTTGGATACAAAGAATTGCAATTTGGAAACCACAGCTTTGTATAGAAACTTAAAAATTGTTCCAAGAAGAAATAATACATAACTTTTATGAAGAGTAAAAGAATGAGATAATGGTCAAGTGATTGGGTCACAAGGTAATTACAATTGATATTTATCTTTTTTTTTTAAAAAAAAGTCATACTTTTTTAATGCTTGTTACTATATATGTATGTGTGTGTATATATATTACATATATATAAGTTGAGGTAACATCATTATCAAAACTGTATATGGCTTAGCGGTATAGTAGCGCACCCTTTAGGTGTATGCTAATAGACCTTATCCATCGAAACAACAATGTATTCTAACTTAGACCCTTGTGTTCCCTCTCTATTTGCAGTTGTCAGAAGTGGGTGGTGATAGGTGGCTAAGTGGATGAAGTGGGTCAAGAGGTATACACTTTCAGTTTGTGATATATTTTGTTAGGATACAATAAGAAATATAGAAGTTAAAACTTAATGGTCATAGGGAAAAATATGAAAAGGAAATGAAAAATATGAAAAGGATCTGAATTATAAAAATTATACAATTGAAAGGTACCAGTATTACCTGATATTATATAAATTTAAGTTTTTATTTTTTCCCCTCATAATTGAAAGAAATTAAAAGTACATCATGAAAACTGAGTTGTACCTTTGGTCACTACCTGTGTTATACACGGGTAAAATCCAAACGGTGCCTTTAGATGCCTCCAGGTAAGGGCAGTTGACAAACACTGAAATCCATTCGTTAATCAGTTTGAAGTAATCTGCCTCTAACTGATACTGAAGAGATCTTGTATTTCAGTCACAGTCTTAGAAGCTCGAATTTTGATGTCTTTTCATACTCTCACTTTGTAAATGGCATGAATACAGCTAACTCACCTCTTGCCAAAGATGATGCTTTTCTAGTGTTCTTGTCAATGCCCTAACTTGTCCTGCTTTTTATGTTTTATTGGATTTTGAAAAGTAAAAACTGCTTCCCATGTGTAGTATCCTTAATCTGAAAAGTGAAGGTAATTATGGGATTCAAATGAAAATTTCTGGCCTAAATTTTATATTGGGTCTCAAAATTTAATGCAATTTGTAGTTCTGTATATTCTGTTGTCATAGCAAATTTTTTTGCATGTGAATGGGAAAACTGTATGCTCCTTCATCATGCTGCCTGAATTTCTTCCAACTACCTTATTGAAGTAGGGAAAAAATGTTCTTGGAATTTACTTTGCCACTTTTCTTTTAGAAATCTCAAATTCAAATAGAAGCCCATGAGTTTCTCCCTGAGTGTTCACGAGTAATTTTCAAACTGTATTTGCATAACCTTTTGAAGTCTAAAATATATATTTTGGAAAATAGGTTTTAAAAGAACAAAAGACTACTACTTGTGAGAGAATTGAATACATCCAAGTATTATCTAGCATTTACTAAGCGGCTTTTCAAATCACATAATAATATGTTCATGATACACACGATTATTTTATTCTAAACATTTCATAATAAATGCATTTGTATTGAATAAAGGTCTTATAAAATATACATCATCTATTTTCCTGATACTATTTGCAAATTAGTTTTCATGTAACTTGATATGTTTAAGGATGAAGCACTGTAATAAACACGATACCTTTCAAATACAACTGTATACTTTATTGTTACTTATTTTCTACTGTCTTTATTCCTTTTAATTTACTCTAAGCACTTGTTCTTATTCCTCTTACTACTTGACTATAAGCTGCTCCTCACAATACCTCATGATTTGATTATAATTCCTTCATAAATTACATATATTATATAACCATATTTATTACATTTTTATATATCCTGTCTGGTGCTATTCTTAATTCTGCTACATACTTTACCTGACTGGAGAACATAACAAATTTATGATTGACAATACTACTGAATAAGAGTCTATTGTTTGCAATTCTTTTTCAATTTTGAAAAATTTTGATAGTTCATTCAAGTATGCTTATCTTCCTCACAACTATTCTCAGTTTGACTCATCTAATTTTACTTTCTGCTATTTCATAACTATCCCTACAAAATGACATGGGAAAAAACATTAAGGAAGATGATCCTAAGATGTAGGATCTGAAAATATGGTTTACAAAGCATTGTCATTATTAAATGGTACATTTGAAGAGTACTTCATCTGATTTCATGATTATAGATAGGGCAGGCTGGCATTCAATGTCTTCTTCACTTTTTTTTTCCTGCTTATTTTGTTTAATCTGATAATGAAACAGATACTTTGTTAGCATAATAAATCAAGAATTCTGACATGCATGAAAAGCAGGTGAAATTAGCAAGGTGGAGCTTTTTTCTTTCTTTGTATCTTATTCTGTGAAAACTTGAGGGGGGTTAATTCAGTATTCAAATGAGAATATTAAGAATTCACTCTGTTGAAGTACCAGAGAGAGAAAATATTATCTAAAGGAAGTGATTGTAGTGCAAAAATTGATCTAGGACTATGGAAATAATACTGAGGGTAAGAAGAGACACAAGTTTTATATGGGAATAGAGGAAAAAATGGAGACAAAAAATAAGGAAGAAACAATACTTTTATGAGTTTAAATCACATAACTGACTTTATGATTAACACTTTGCATCATCTTAATACCTAGTATGTAGTTCTGATCAGTTAATGAAAAAAATATCACCTTCTTAATAAGAAAATATATTCTTATGCTTCTTCAGGCTTTGAAACCAAAGTTTAAAGAACTGCATGATGATACAGTTGAACTTCTTCAACTTTAGTCCTATAACTTCCTATTTCTGTATTTAATCACTAGTTTTATCTAGGAAAGTATCACTGTGGGTACTCATAATAGTGGAGAGAAATGGATCTGAAATTATATATATATGAATGATGGTGAAGAGAGATGAGATGATGATGAGCCCTATAGTAGTACTGGAATTTCTGGGTAGTATAAATGCCAAGAGTGGACAGTTGAATACGAAATCCTGAGCTATACTCTGTATTAGCTTTTATGTGTCAATCACCACAGTAAACTTTGTGCAGTAGTTAGCCAGAGATGGACCAGTAGAGAGTAATTCACTTATTGAGGATACCAGATTTTTATGGAAAACCGTATTATTTCTTATGAAGGAATGAAAATGCATAGTATAACAGAGATGGTTCTCAGTACTTGGGCAGATTCCCTGTCTCTCTGGCAGATAATAGAAAATATAATGCAATCTCTGATGGATACAAAAAGTTATTCAAACATCACCATATTTTGAGTGGAGTGAGTGAGACAGAAATAAGAAACATACCATAGAGGAAAGTTTTTGAACTTTGGATTGGCCACACTATAGAAAATGCCCTAATAATGCAATGGCTCCAACGAGATTCAGAAATGAAAGGAAGCAGCTTTGAGTTAATGTTTATAGGATTAACTGAATGACTGAATGCAATTTTTGGAAGTCTTAGTAAGATCTAATAAGCAGGGATGTTCTTAGCTTGTGACTATTCAGTGGAGAGAAAAAGAAAACAGGTCTAGATTTTTAATGATCTGTTTTTCTTTTTATAGGTAGGAGGAAGCCAATATAATAGAATGAAGGGAAGGAATGAATTTCACAGATAAAAGAATAAAGTATATTGAATAGAACATATGCTACATATTTCCTTTTGTACAAATTCGAAGACAACAAAATCAATCTCTAGTGTTAGAAGCCAGGAAATATTTATCCTTACAAGTAGTGACATGGTGGAAATAATGATGAAAGATGTTATATTTTTTATTCTTGGTTGTGATACATGTATGTGGTCACATTGTAAATAGGCTTCTAGTTGAATATTATGATTTACTCAATTTTCCATATGAGAGTTATTCTTCAATGTAAAGCTTACTGAATTATTTTTTAAAAGATCATGATTATTTAAATGTAGCTGGGTGGGGGAGGAGTACACAAATAAACTTATTTTAAAATTTGGAGGGAATAGTGGGAGGAGAATAAATCAGGTTATTAGTTCAATCCATTATGAAATAATGGAAATTTGAGGAAATTTTACTAAACGTCGGCATCTGATCACTGAGGTCCATCTGGTCAGCTAAGGCAGTGTCTGCAGAACATGGGGCTTTGCTTGCTATTCATTTATAAATTTTGTGACTCAGATCAAAGAAAGAGATACAAAACTACTAAAACCTGGCCTATTTTCAGCCCTTTGATGTCTAGGGTCATCCCTTTTGTCATATCCAATAGGAAGTTAGTGGGAAAAGACACTTAAGTGACATAGTCTCTCAAGTATAAAGCAAAGATAGAAAATAGATGTTTATGAACAAATAACTCCAGAAGGCAATCAGACAAGCAGTGAAATGTTCTATTGTAAAAGTTCTTGGTGCATCTATTATACAAATACACAGGCATTCTTGGTCTACTTAGTTTGATGGCTACAAGTGGCAGAATTGAACATGCTCTGATGCTTTCTGAGTTCTCAAAGGCTACTGAAAGTGAACAAAGCTCTGGGATCGACTAGAAAGCTAACTTTCACATGGCTTGAAGACTGTAAGTAGTGGACAGTTATGGATCTGTACCTTTTATGTTCAATTTGGCTTCTGTGCCTGCTATTTCATCACAGATTATTCCCCCTTAGCTACCTCTATTTCAAAGATGTCTCCCTAAATTAAGATGCCACTGCTGAACTGTCAACAGCTGGAAATGTGTATTTAATCGTTCTTTCAGGAGAGAAAATATGTTGTTCCCAGCCCACTGGGACCACTGACTTTCTTTACTGGAATGGCTGACCGCACTTAATGGTGTAATTTGTGTTGGTAGAGCAGCTTTGTTGTTGTTGATGTTCATTTTTTATGCAAAGTTAATTGTTCCATACAATTAGATCTATAACCTTATGCAATTAACAATTTTCTAAACAACTAAGAATCAACCTGTAACCTCTTATTTAAATGGTGAAAATTCAGTGTGATTCTTACTCATTAAGTGAAAGCCTTAAGTTAACTTTTAAAGAGCATCTTGTATTTCTCTGTTTAAATTTATTAGAGTCTATTCTATTCATAGAAATCTGTATTGTTTTTAGTCTTTGTTTATAGTTCCATTTTCTGTCACTCATATGAATAGATATACATGTTTATATCACAGCTTTATTCCTTTAATATAAGCAAAATATAGCAACTCTCAGATGCTGACTTTTTTATAAAGGAGAATTTAAAATGATTTGCTTTTTCACACTATATTTATAAGCCATGTCTACTTTGTCAGACTTCTGGGTAAGGACATATTTGATACTTTCCAACAAAATAAAAGAACTCGCAAAAACATTTAAATACAGTTTTAGGAAATCGGGCATATGACATCATAGCTCCTCCTCATAAAGTTACTATCAACCTCTGCAGTGACCCTCATTTTTTCTCTGTCATCATATTCTAATCAGTGTACCAAAAGCACAGCTACTTTTGGGTAACACCAACTCCACAGTGGTCTTACATGTTAGTCAGTCTTGGGAAGTCACATATTTGGTTCATTGCTTCCATGCTCATACTTTTATGCTCATGTTTATCTTCTACATTAGCAAATTTTGTTCTGGAAACAATAATTAATTTATGATAAGTAAATTAGAAAATTGTCATTTTTTTATAGTTTCTTTGAATATTCATTACATTATTAAACCAATGGAACTGTATTTGGAGAGCCTAATTAGTCAAGTAATGTGGAGATGTAGGGGTAGATGGGTAGATAGTACTACTTTAAAAGATCTCATTTCATTACTTTGTAAAACTCTTAATAACATATATAACCATGCCAGTGGTTACACCTCTGTTGTCTAGTACAGTGCATGACATATTGTGCATCTTAATATATGTTTGCCCAATGAGAGGCTGGAAACATGTATTTGAGGAACCAAAACATGGAAAGAGTTGATTGAGACAAATGTCAAAGCATTTGAAGTCACCTTTAAAGGTAACTTTAAAGGCAATGCCACCTTTTGTTAATACATTTTTCACATAAAGGGAACAAAGGAATCTGATATGATTGCATATAGAATTCTATAGATTAGGAAATAATGCTGTCACACAAATCACAAATGTAAAAAGATAATTAGGGGACATTTGTGAAGCAATAATTCTTGTGTTTAGTTAATTTGTTAGTAGAGCTTTAAATGTTTCTTTGATTCCCTATTAAAAATAAATGTATTTACAATCTGAGATGATAAATTTCTTAGAAGAACTGTTGAACAAATAAGAAATCTGTAATGTTCCCAATCTCAAAATTATCTTGTGCTACTCTCCATTTTCAAGCATACAAGTTTACCTGGACAAAATGCAGTATCAGTGGAAATTAATTTTCTTCTTTACTTGGAACCTAACAACTACAATTAAAATCCTTGACAGAGATACATATTATGATGTTGTTAAAATGTCAACCATAAAATATATTCTATACTAGGTACAATGTGACCTACTTAACTGTACTGGGGAATAAAATTGAGCAGTTTAAAGAATCCTTAAATACATATTTTCCTATTCAGCAAAGCAAAAAAAATGAGCTCATTTTCATTTTCACAATACCAGAAATAAATGAGTGTGCTACATTGTTTGCAAAGTCTGTATATTTTTTAGCTTCTCTGATTTAACATCCAGCATAAAACCCACAGAATAAATGCCAAAAGATATTTCCAGTATAAATACAATTTCTCTACTTTAGCAAATATGTAAATATGTTTAAAATCTTTAAAAAATGAAAAAAATGTTAGGCTACAAAATTAATATACAAAAGTCTCTTCGGTTTCTACAGGCAAACAAACAGAAAAGCAGGAAAATAAATCATTTACAATTGCATCAAAATTAACTAAGTGACTAGAATATATTCAGCCAAAAAGTAAGAGATCTAAACGCAGTAAGTATACATTATTGAAAGATATAGAAGAACACACAAAGAAATGGAAAGCTATTCTGTTCCCATAAGTTGGCAGAAGATCATTAAAGTGGCAATGCTACCTAATTTAACAGATTTAATACAGTCTCTGTCAACATTTCAACATCATTCTCAGAAATAGAAAAATCACAAAAAAAAACATTAACTTTAAGATATCCTCCCAATAGAAAACAATCCTGAGGAAAAAAAAAACTAAATGAAAAAAAACATAATAAAAGCTACATACGACAGACCCACAGCAAATATCATCCTCAATGGGGAAAAACTGAAACCATTCCAATTAAAGTCCGGAACCAGGCAAGGATGTCCACTCTCTCCACTCCTTTTCAACATAGTTCTGGAAGTCCTAGCTAGGGCAATAAGAGAAGAGAAAGATATAAAAGGAATCCAAATAGGGAACGAAGAAATAAAGTTATCATTA